>JAJOOF010004881.1:0-20803 GCA_029582545.1 Solanum lignicaule | reverse complement strand
AGACCCTAAAATAGAATTAATTATATTCTCTATAGATAAAGTAAAAATAATCCAAGATAAGTTAGAATTATTATATAGTGAAGATCCTTTACAAGGATGGGAAAAACATAAAACAAAAGTAAAAATTGAGCTAATTGATAATAATTGTATAATAACCCAAAAACTATTAAATTATAATTTTAATGATTTAATAGAATTTAAGATACATATAAGTGAATTACTAGAAAAAGAATATATACAAGAAAGCATTAGTAAGCATACAAGCCCAGCATTTATAGTAAATAAACATAGTGAAAAAAAAGAGGAAAAAGTAGAATGGTTATTGATTATAGAAAAGTTGGAACTTGACATGTCCCATTATGTACATTGTGGTTTTCCTATGGATCTCCCATAGCTCACAATCAACATTGAAGATCCCATTTTCGAAAATTTTACGGAAAGGAATGCCTTTTTGATAGTTTGAGAAGTTTTTACCAAGGATGTGGTGGATATTTGCTGGATCACTAGTAGCTAACATGTTAAAGTTGGCAAGAACAGGACCATGGAACTCAAAAGTGCCCTTAGTTTCTATAAGAACATCAGTTGCAAATTAATGGACACGATGAGCATTTCGAACAAGCCCGGCAACATACCAACAAGAGGCCAATTTGTTGGCACTGAGCTTAATTTCCACCATCTTTTGCTAATGTACCACCATGTAGAACAAGTAAAACACATGATGATAATCAAGAGAGGGAGAGATAGATAACATTCATGGACATACATTTCTTTGGAGATGGAGAGAATTAAGGGACTTTGTTTAAGTTAAGGACTATTTCCTCTCTTTTTTTCAACTTCATAGTTATAGAGAGAGTTGTGTAAACTAGACCAGGACATCCATGTTTAATTTGAGTTTGTCATTTTGAAAATCACTATCTTGGATCCCTACATCATATATATATATATATATATATATTTTTGAAGGTTTTAGATTCAAAGTTAGATTACGAAATGTCCTTCACTAATTTTTTTAATTAAAAATTCTTTTAGTAACTCTTAAAATTAAATCAATAACGACAATTAAATTAGACCAAATACATGATTTGATGTTACAACTTATCATTTTTCACTTCTTAATGACTTTAATTGTTAAACTTTTTAGCTGAGTTAATAACTTTGATGGTCACTCAACTATCAACTTTTTTCACAGAAAGTCACTCAACTTTCATTTTCAACTTAAAAGTCACTTAACTATGCCTTTTTTGCATTGAAAGTCACTCAACCTATTTTATTTTATTTTTTTTCACTAAAATTTACTGTCATGAAATTTTTATTTAAACCAAAATTTTAATAACCAAATATATATTCATTTAAACTATTTAATGACCCGCCCCATTTAACCCGACCCGCTAAAAATAAAATATCAAACTTTTTATGTTACCATTAATTCCCTAAATTAATATATATATTTTTTAAAGTTAATCAATCAATACAACTGGAACAATCTTACCTAACAGGCAACACATTACATTAGTTTAAATCTGTGCAACTTAATTTAATGTCACAAACTCATGTATCAGTAGTAAATTAACAACTATAGAATTATGCTTGATATATATATTTTTTTGGTTCGATAGAAGGTGTAGAAATGTCCTTATATTTTAATGGCAAAATAAAAAGTTCAATATCATATTTTTAGCGGGTCGGATTAAATGGGGCGGGTCATTAAATGGTTTAAATGAATATATATTTGGTTCTTAAAATTTTGGTTTAAATAAAAATCCATGTCAGCAAATTTTAGTGAAAAAAATAATTAAATAGGTTGAGTGACTTTCTGTGCAAATAAGTTATAGTTGGGTGACTTTTAAGTTGAAAATAAAAGTTAAGTGACTTTCTGTGAAAAAAGTTGATAGTTGAGTGACCATCAAAGTTATTAACTCTTTTTTAGCTTCTACAATTAAACACATTCATTCACAATATTTCATGTACACATTTTCTCCCTTTATAAATTAAATAGAAAATGATAGTCCATTACACTTTGTGTTTCATCATCTTATAGTTCTTATTTAATTTTTTTATCCATTGGTCATTTTTTTTAATGATATATTGGTTTGTTTAACTTCTTTCCTTTTGTATAGAAACATAGTGTTAGATATTTGGCAATTAAAGTAGGACATCTTTTTTTTACCAATAAATATAGGCTATCCCAAATAATTAAAAGGAAAACTTTTATCCATACAATCAGAAATTCTTCTGATTCTATTGATCCTTGCAACCTTAGTTTTAGGGTTGTAGTAAAGTAACTCTTATATTAGCACTGGATTTTTTTTACCAGAAGCAACATTTTTACCCTTTAAATTTTGAGTAATGCATCAGTTGTTCTAAAATTATTTATAACACTTGAAAAAGCTTTGCATTGAATTATATGAGATACATGTGCAATGCATGTGTTAAAGAACTAGTGAGTTAATAAGCACAAGCATTGTCTAGTTCAGCTAGCTTTTTCTTCGCTTTGATATTGAATCACCTACTAAAGGGGTAGACTTGCATACCTTATTTGAGGCTACGTACTAAGGTAGGAGGTGGAATACTCTTTCATTAGGATAGAGAAGAAGGGGCCTAAGCACGTAAGATGTTGTACAATTGAGTGACAACGGAAAGCGATACCTTACCAATTTTTCTAGGTTCACTCAGACATATGGTTCCCGTGGAAGATCAAGTTTGTAAGTTGTGTGATGGAAAACCTTCCCACATGGTTCAGAGAGCACTGAATTCAAATGAGAGGTTTAACACTATATCATTGCATACAAGGGAGCTTCCTTGATAATGTAAAAACTTCTAGTAGGAATTAACCGTATTATCCCCTTTAGATAAAACCGTTTTTTGGTTCTAGAGGATCCTGAACAAGAAGAGGAAAATATATTATATCTAGATAATTCTTTCGAACCAGAAGAGATTGCTAAGGGTGAGTATATATTTGAATAACAAGGTGGACGAGGGTATAGTCAAGGAGAGTAAACCAATTTGAACCGATAAACCTACAAAATAAACTGATTAGTAGTTTGACATTAAATTTAAGAAAGACGAAATATTTGATTTGATTTGGTTTTAAACAGAAGGCAGAACCAAACCGATAAATATAGCCGCTTGCAGAGATGTTTAATTACCAATAAGTATATTGTTAGTTGCTATGTTGGTTTTCTCTCATCAGTATGTGACATATATTTATTGTAGATCACATTGGTTTATCTTAATTTCTTTGTTAGTTTAACGTATGGTCGCCCCTCCAACAAGAAAAGATATCAAAAGCTCCACAGGATCACCTACCATTAATATTTAGCCGGAGCGATTTATTGCACAAAAAGTGCTGGGACACATGCTCCCGAAGAGAGAAAGCCAACAAATATCACATGCACCTATCACGAGCTTTATTTATTAATTTAGTAAAGTCGACCATGATTAACTTTTTCATAGGATACTTTCTTGAATTTTGATGTTTAATAGGAGGGACACCACAAGTACAACTCTGACTTGGTCTTTTTGATTCCTGACTGAAAATTCCTTCATAGAGATAGAGATTAGAGAAAAGATTACGTGAGGGAAAGATGATGAGTTTGCCATTCTACACGGCAGAAATAATGGAGACTCCGTGAGCAAATGATTATCGAATCTTAATAGGTTAATCGATAACTCAACAATAAATGTAATAAATTTTCTTTATACCATTCAGTATATAAAGTCCTTAACTTAAGGTTTAATTTCTTACTTTCATTTGTGAGTATCCCAAACTCTTGGTTATTCAACAAGATGTCAGTATTTGCTTTTGAGCAAGATGCAATATGTCAACTCATATGGATGGTTCATTTGGTTTGTCACCTTGTTCCTAAGTGATTTTCTTATGTGTAAAATTTTAATCGGGAATCGATGACGATTTTAATAGCCGATAAATCGATATCTTAATGGTTCTATAATTATTTAGCATGTCTACAAACTAATAATCCATAAATCGAACCGATAAACTTCAAAATCAAACCGACCGATAGTCGATAAGCAGCCTTAGGAGGGATTAAACATGAATCATATTTTAAATATTCAAAATTTAAGGAATGTCCAAGGATTTGTTTATGGGGGAAACTTGGCATTGATCATGAACAAGAAAATATCATCATGCATGTGTACGTACCTTTTCCCAGACAGTTTAATTGGGTTAACATATCTAGTTGATCCACGCTTCCATAGTACTCTAGATTAGGATCAAAATAATTAGGTGTCATGCGGAAGCTAGCAAAACAAATCTTGAAAGATCATGAATAAGAAACTAAACGATAAATATACCAAAAGACACAAATATTTAATGTGGTTTGGTCAACCGACCTACATCTACAAGAGGAGACGAGCAGTCCACTATATAAATATGAGAGTACAAAATATTGAGAGAAGTAACCTCACACAATTCACTCGGAATAAAAAGAGGTTCACACAAGTGTTAACGTAATACTTATGTCGCACCGTTTCTTCCCCTACATTAAACTCTCAAAACCCCTACGACTACATTGTGAATGCTACTAAGTTAGAAGAAATGAACCTCAATTTATAGTGTCATAAACTTTTTCCCGGAAGAAAAGGACTATCCGAATATGGAGATTACACATTTTCCTTTTCCTAAAAGAAAAACCCAATTATTGTAAGAAACTCAGGGCAATTACCCAACAAATCTTCCTATTGGCCTGAATTTGTGACAAAATAAATTTTGTCCGCCTTCTTCACATAATCATCAACAACTTGCATCTCCTCTCCATAATTTCCTCTGCAAGTTTTATGTCTTGACACTGAGAACTTCTCTGGAAAAAAAAATCTCCAACGAAAATCTTCGTTACTGTCACATAGGTTGCGGCTAGAACTGAACCCACAAAGATGAACACCCGTTTATAGACCTGGCTCACCATTGAACCTTGAATCATTCAACCTGACTCTGATACCACTTGTTGGGACCAAAATTATTAGGTGTCATGCGGATGCTAGCAAATAAAACCTTGAAAGACTATAAGTAAGAAGACAAACGGTAAATACACCAAAAGATATAAATATTAAACGTGGTTCGGTCAACCGACCTACTTCCACAAGAGTAGACGAGCAATTCACTATATAAATATGAGAGTACAAAATATTGAGAGAAATATCTTCACACAATTCACTCGAAATAAAAAGAGGTTCACACAAGTGTTAACATAAGCGAACCTCGAAAGACCATGAGTAAAAAGAAAAATGAGAAATATATCAAAAACACAAAGATTTAACGTGGTTCGGTCAATCGACCTACGTCCACTAGAGAGATGAGCAATCTACTATATAAACATGAGAGTAAAAAACTAAAGTAACCTCATTCAATTCACTCAGAATACTAAGAGATTCACACAAGTAATAACATATCACTTGTATCCCACAAATTCTCCCCCTACACAAAATTCTCAAAGCCTCTAGGACTACATTGTGAATGTTACTATGTTAGAAGGTGTGAGTCTCTACTTATAGAGTCATAAACTTTTTTTCCTACAAGAAAATGACTATCCAAATATGGAGACTACATATTTTCCTTTTCCTTAAAGAAAAACCCAATTATGGTAAAAAAAAATAAACTCAAAGGCAAATATCCAACACTCTACACAAGTCAATGCAAGTGGGAAATACTTTCTCTATTTTAAAATATGTCGTGCTTTCAGTTTGGTCAGGCCTATGCCCTTCAACTTTAGGTTTGGACAAATATGACCTTAAACTTATACAAAGTTGAATTAGTAGACACTTGCGTTCTACGTGGCTTATGACAAGTCAATTCAAGTATATCTCACATGAATTGTTACGAAAACACATTTTTCTGCGTATTCAACTTTACACAAGTTGTCAGCTAAGACTTTCATGTTACGCCAATTTTAACCTTCGATTGGGGCTAATTGATACTCCCTCCATCCCTATTTACTTGTCAAATATTTCCTAATTCGATTTCTCCTTTTACTTGTCATTTTGGACAAATCAAGGAAGGACAAAAAAAAATTTCGTATTAAACCCTCGATCTATTAACATTGAATTAATATCTTTGGATAATATAGTGAGTAAATATGTTTGAGACCTAATAAATTATAAATTAATAGGGGTAAAATGATAAACTTACTATACCAATCATTATTTTCTTAATAAGGAAGTCAAGTCAAAATTTGACAAGTAAATATGGGTGGAAGGAGAAACAAATAATTTGACAAGTAAATCTTGGACAAGTTACATATCATGAGTTGTCAACATGTGTTGGTGCACCACTAGTTAGTTCAAAGGTGTGGCTCTTCTAAAAGACCACAAGATTTTCTTTTATAAGGTTAATGATTTGATTGGCACATGATAGTTGGACACCACATTAATTTTGTCTTTTGAGTACAACAGTACTCTCATTTGTGTTCTACAAATTATTGGAGAAAGATGGCTGTCCATTTTCCAAGACTGGATGAGTAAAATTAAGACAAAGAGTACTATACACATTTGACAACATTAGAAAGTACGTACGATCTGAAAGGTACAATGCCTAACTTTTGTGTTTATAATTGAACGCAGCCCATAATTCAAAAGGAGGAATATCTAAACAGTAAAGATTCTTTCAAACTTCATGAATTTTATTCAAATTCCTATTAAATTATACTTCGTCATAGTTACTCATGTACTACTTTTCTAATCATCCCCCCCTCAAATAATAATTGGTCCGAACTAGTTCGGCTCATTACCAAACTTTCTTTCGTGTTTATAATTGAACGTGACGATGATTCAAAAGACATAGTACCTAAAAAATAAAGATCCTTCAAAACTTGATGCATTTTATTCAAATTCCTATTAGTTTATACGTGGTCATAGTTACTCATGTACTTGACTTTTCTATAATCATTCCCCCCCCCCCCCCCAAATAATAATTGGTCCTAATTAGCATAAATCAGGCTTGTCTATCATCAACAGATCTCTGTTTTTTTAATAATTTTACACTCTTGACGCGTCAAATATCATTTGAATTATTAAAAAAAGTCAAGTACTTGGAATACTTAATAGGGGGTAACGACTATAAAAAAAAGAAGCCAAGTACAACGGTTAATTAGGACAAGCCATAATTTAAGAGGAATATGAATAAAACACGTCAAGCTTAGGAAGATTATTAAGCATTTTGCCAATTTTAAATAGTAAACAAATTTCAAGCAGATAAGATCCAATATTCCATAGCCATGCATAAAATATTTACGTTAATGCAAGTGATGTCATACAGTATTTCGTTATATATAATTAATAAGAAGAGCTTACATTAATTGAAAGAGAAACTGAGACTATCATGATGCATATATAATAATAAAAACTAATTCATGAGGACGGTTTTATTAATCATGATGTTATTATAATTTATTTTACTGAGACTACTTACATAAAAATTTTATGATAAAATCCTACATACGCCATTGTTTGTATCAATTGGACATATGAGGAATCCATTTGACGAGCCTAACTTTCAGACCATGTTTCATTTGAATGATAACAGAAAGCACTTATTGAAATTATTTGATCTTCCACTTATTGGATATGATAATTGTATATGACGGTAGCTACCCTATTTTCATTTTCATCTGAATGAATGCCATTTTCTTCCCTACACAAGTCCTTGGACCATCTCTCTAGCTGCCCCTATTTTCATCTCTCTATTAAAGGCTGGGAATTTGAAAGATGGCTTGTGTTTAATTCCTCCTTGTTCAGAAATCCATCTCTCTATCTTGAATATCTTTTCCGCATATACTTTTCATTCTCCCTATCATATAGAACGATAACACGGTGACCGCCCGGGAGAATGTCAAATTCAAGTAGAAAGTTATGCTCAATTGCAACTGATGGAAAGAGCCTCAGGGTTTCACACAAAGCACCATGTAGATAGACTAGTTTTCTTGTTTCTTCTATGTTGAAACACTTGACATTTTCATCTTCTTTGAGATTCATTTGTTGTTGAATCTCTTCTCTAATTTTTTTCTCTACTAAGGGATTTTTAGCTAAGAGCCGAAAGAACCAAGTGAGAGCTGCATTTGTGGTGTCTCTACCAGCAAGCATCAAATCTCTAAGACAGTGTCCCTTAAAAATGTTTGCAAAGTACCCAAATCTCCATCTTTCCATTGATTGTACATTTTGATCTATGTGGTTAAAAATGTGAATTCCTCGTCTTTGATTGTACTTTTATGCATCAACATAACTCTTCTTGCTTCCGCAAAATGCAAGGATATAGAACTTATCAAAAGCTTCCCATGCTTGAATGAGCTTCTTTCCTTTTTCAATTCTAAGCAATTTTTGCAATTTCCAGATAGTTTGAGATATTTTTACCAAGGATATGGTAGATGATAAGTGCTTATGTTTTGATGATCTCCTCACAAGTGCAGGGACCTGGTCCTCTGCAGAGTGTGAATACTCGTCCAGTGGTTAAAGTGTTGTACAGCTGGAAAGCTGTCTGCGTCAGAAAGTTGGTGAAGCTGCAGAGTACTCCACCAATCAGAAGCGACGAGGTTGCTTGTTCATTGGATAATAACTTTTCATGTCTAAACATATCCAAGAAAATACAATAAGTTATTCATTCAAAGAAAGATACGTTCAAGCTCAAGAAAAGCAAGGGACTTGATAGAAGTGCTGCGATTTACTTTCTGTACCAGCTGTATTTTGTTTGCTTGTAATAGTGCTTACATTGTAGGATTCGTTTCGTTGTGATAAGAAACGTTTCAGCCTGTTTGAATCATTGTAAGAACTAGGTTAAGGGTAACTTAGGTTCTTACTCTAAAATTCTATATTAATCTGAATAGGATTAGTATAGTGGGTAGTGTGGTATCTACTCTAGCTCGTCTAAGTAATAGGAGGTGTTACTTAGAGTTGGGATTAGCAGGCTAATCTCGGTTTGTAACTGGCTTTTACTTTTGCTTGGAGAAGATTAGTGAAAAGCAATTCTAAAAGTCCTGGCAGGCCAGGTCGTGATTTTACTCCCTTGAGCAAGGAGGTTTCCACGTAAACTCTCTTGTCAATCTTTACTTTCAGCATTTGTTCTCTACTGTCTAATAGTGTAACTGTGTTGAGGACCTGGTCCTATCGACTTAAGTGGACGCATACATTCCAACAAGTGGTATCAGAGCTTGACTTTTCATTTAGTTAACACCTAGAAAAGAAAAGATCCAGAAGGAACCCAATATGGAGGAAGGTCAATCTTCTACCAGGCCACCTCACTTTAATGGTCATTACTATGGATGGTGGAAAAATCGAATGCACGACTACATCAACGTTGAGGATACTGAGTTGTGGGACATTATCCTTGATGGACCATATCTTCCTACAAAGAAGGTGAAGGATGGAGAGCTCACCACTACTGCTGTCAAAACCAGAAAGGAGTACAATGAAGCAGATAGGAAGAAGATCGAAAAGAACTACAAAGCAAAGAAGATTCTGGTGTGTGGAATTGGAGCAGATGAGTACAACATGATTTCTGCTTGTGAGACTGCTAAGGAGATATGGGATTGTCTTCAAACAGCCCATGAAAGAACTCAGCGAGTGAAAGAGTCTAAGGTTGATATGCTTACCACTCAGTATGAAAATTTCATTATGAAGGAAGGGTAAACCATCTTTGAGATGAACTCAAGACTCACCTCTATCACCAACGAGCTGAGAGGTTTGGGTGAACCTATTCCTGTTAGTAAGAAAATTCACAAGATCCTCAAGGTGCTTCCGAAATCTTGGGAAAGCAAGGTGGATGCCATAACAGAAGCCAAAGATCTAATGACGCTTCCCATGGATGAACTGATTGGGAATCTTCAGACCTACGAGATGAACAAGAAACAGGGGTCGGCTGTGAAGGAAGGAAAGAAGGAGAATTCCATTGCATTGAAAACATCTCAAAGTGAGGTGACTGAAGAGGAGGATGAGATGGCATATGTCACTAGAAGATTTCAGAAGATCTTAAAGAAGCATGGAGGCTTCCAAAAGAAAACCCCTGCCAGCAGAACTGCTACTACAAATGATCTTTGCCATAAGTGTGGCAAGCCTGATCACTTCATGAGGAACTGCCCCAGTCAAAAGCAGGAAACTCATGACACTATACCTCACAAGAGAGACCTGGTCCCAGACAATGCTCGAAGAAAGGCACATGCTGATCAGCTGGTGAGGAAAGCCTTTATTGTGTGGGGAAATGACTCAAGTGAATCAGAAGAAGATGTAGAATGTCATGAGGATGTTTCAATGATGGTCATTGAAGATGATGAAAGCATTTTCAACTCTATTTTCTCCTTGATGGCAAATTCTGATGATGAAGAGGATTCAAACGAGGTAACTCTTTTTTATCTTAAGGATGATCTAGATAATCTGCCTATTGAAAACCTAAGGAAACTTGTTGCCCTACTTATTGACTGTGTTGATGAACAAACCACTGAAAACTTAATGTTGAATAAAAAATTAAGTTTGTATGAAGATAAGAACTCTGCTCTTATGTCTCAAGTTGCTGAAATAAGTGAAAGGATAGGCACTCTAGAGACCAGTAACATAACACCTGAGAAGGACCCTGGTACCTCAGTAGGAAGAAAGAGAAAGCTTAGCATTCTTGAGGAAGAACTGGAAGAAAAGCTAAAAAAATTTGAGTCTAAGCTAGTTGCTTCTCTTGAAACAAATTCTCAACTGAGAAAGGATCTGAGTACGGTCAAGGAGGAGTTAAGTCACTCCCTAAAATGGACTGACTCCTCTAAGATACTCTCTAATATGTCCAATCAAAGTTTCAATAGAAAGAAAGGGCTGGGACGCAAACCAATAGAACCCCTCTACAATCCCCATAGCAAATATGTATCTGTATCTGACAACCTTTTGTGCACTCACTGTGGTCGAAATGGTCATTTGGAAGAAAAGTGTGAGAGTCTGAGAAAAGCTAAAGAAAGGCATGTGAAATTTGTTAGATATGAAAATGAGGTTAAAAAGGGACACAAGGGACCTGGTCCCCTTTATCATTTCAGTAAGAACATCCTGCCTCCCTGGACATGAAGGTTTCTTTTCAGGCCTCTTGATAGTTACTGGGGACTTCGTTTGAAGTGGGTTCCTAAACCTAACAAATGATTTTTATGCAGAAGAGAGGAAGGAGTCAGTGCTGGTATATGGACAGTGGATGCTTAAGGCACATGACTGGAGACATTTCAAACTTCCTCTCTTTGAAAGCACACCAAGGTGGTGGTGTGTTGTTTGGTGGTGGAAATAAGGGCTCTATCCTTGGTATTGGCATACTAGGGAGATCGGCTGATAATTCGATAAATAATGTTCACTATGTGGAGGGTTTAAAATACAATCTTTTGAGCATTTCACAAATCTGTGATAAAGGAAATGAAGTCAAGTTCATGGCTGATAAATGTTTGGTTACAAACTGTGCAACCGAGAAAATTGTGATGTCTGCAGAAAGAGTTAAGAATATGTACATTGCTGATCTTGATTCTATTGAAGGGGACAATCGTTCATGCCTAAGTGCTCAAGCTGACGATGCAAATCTTTGGCATAGACGATTAGGTCATGTAAGTTCCTTTTTACTAAACAAGCTTGTTGCAGGGGACCTGGTCCGCAGGTTACCAAAATTGAAGTTTTCAAACCAAAAAATCTGTGATGCCTGTGCTAAAGGGAAACAAACTAAGTCATCTTTCAAATCCAAGAAGGGAGTTAGTACAACGAGACCTCTAGAGCTGCTCCACATGGACCTATGTGGACCTATTAAAATCCAAAGCAGAGGAGGTAAGAGATATATTCTTGTCATTGTTGATGATTTTTCCAAGTTCACTTGGAACATGTTTCTGCAGACGAAAGATGAGACAATTGGACAACTGATCACCTTTGCCAAAGCCATTCAAATAAAGATAAATTACAGGATAGCCAATATCAGATCTGATCATGGTACAGAGTTTGAGAACTCTCAACTTGAAGGGTTTTGTGCAGAAAATGGAATCAATCACAATTTCTCAGCACCAAGAACTCCTCAGCAAAATGGAGTTGTTGAAAGAAAGAACAGAACTCTGGTGGAGATTGCTAGAACTATGTTGATTGACTCAGGACTTGCAATGAATTTCTGGGCTGAAGCAGTTAATACAGCGTGCTATGTGACAAACAGATGCCTTATCAGATCGGTCGTCAAGAAAATCCCCTTATGATCTATTAAATGACAAAAAAACCTTCAATTGCGCATCTTAAACCATTTGGGTGCAAATGTTTTGTCTTGAATAATGGAAAAAATGATTTAGGCAAGTTTGATGCCAGGAGAGATGAAAGTGTATTGTTGGGTACTCTTCTATAAGCAAAGCTTACAGGGTGTTCAACAAAAGAACTCTTTGTGTTGAAGAAAGCATGCACGTCAAGTTTGATGAATTTGGTACAATAAATGAGAACAATGAGGAATATGAGTTTGAGGAACTGATGAACAAGCAACAGAATGATCAGGGTACAAAAAGGAATGATGCAGAACACTCAGGAGGACTTGGTCCCTCTAGTTCATCACAGGAAATAGTGTCTCAAAATCTTGAAGAAGATGAAGGTGATTCTGATGCTGACAGAGAAAAAGAGATTACCAGAAAGTCCGGATGGAAACATCAATCGTCACATCCACTAGACAATCTCATCTCTCCACTTGACTGAGGAATTCAAACTAGGTCCAAATCAAGAAATCTAGTTGCACATTCAACATTCATATCATCCACTGAACCCAAGAACATCAAGGAAGCTTTGAATGATGTAGACTGGGTAACTTCAATGTAAGAGGAGCTTCATCAGTTTGAGAGAAGCAAGGTGTGGCACCTGGTCCCCAAACCACTCGACAGAACCATTATTGGAACCAGATGGGTCTTCAGAAACAAACTTGATGAACATGGGATCATTACTAAAAATAAGTCAAGACTGGTGGTACAGGGTTACAACCAAGAAGAGGGAATTGATTATGATGAGACCTTTGGTCCTGTAGCCAGAATGGAAGCCATCAGAATCTTGATAGCTTTTGCTGCTCACATGGAATTCAAATTGTTTCAAATGGATGTCAAGAGTGCTTTCTTGAATGGGAATCTGAAGGAAGAAGTATATTTCAAGCAGCCTCCAGGCTTTGAAGATGCAGACCTACCCAATCATGTGCTGAAATTGGACAAGGCTTTGTATGGGTTAAAACAGGCTCCCAGAGCTTGGTATGAACGCCTGTCAAAGTTTCTTCTCACCAATGGGTTCAAGAGAGGTAAAATTGATAATACATTGTTCTTAAAATCCAGAGATAAGGAATTGTTAATTGTGCAGGTATATGTGGATGATATCATAATTGGAGCAACTTCAGACTCACTCTGCAAAGAGTTTGCTGATTTGATGAGTAGTGAGTTTAAAATGAGCATGATGGGGGAACTTACCTTCTTTCTAGGCTTACAGATCAAACAGTCCTCTCAAGGTACTTCAATATGCCAAGAGAATTACATCAAAGAGTTGCTCAAGAAATTCAATCTGCTTGAAGCAAAGGTGTTGGATACTCCCATGAGCACAAATGTGAAACTAGATATAAATGAAGATGGTGTGGAGGTAAATCAAACTATGTACATGGGAATCATAGGATCACTCCTATACCTAACTGCAAGTAGGCCAGACATAGTGTTTAGCGTAGGGATGTGTGCAAAGTTTCAAGCAGCACCAAATGAAGTCTCACCTGAAGGCAGCCAAACGCATCCTAAAATACTTGAAGGGAACTCGGGACCTCGTCCTCTTCTACCCTACTGGTGACTCTTTTGATCTTAAAGGTTATGCTGATGCTGATTATGTAGGCTTTTTGGTGGATTGAAAAAGCATGTCAGGCATGGCACACTTCCTTAGATCAGCTTTGATTTCATGGGGAACAAAGAAGCAGAATTATGTGGCTTTGTCTACGGCAGAGGTAGAGTATGTGGCTGCTGCATCATGTTGTGCACAACTGCTATGGATCAAGCAGTAACTGTAAGATTTTGGTGTACTTACATACACTATTCCTCTTATTTGTGATAATACTAGTGCCATGAACATGGCCAAACATCCGGTCCAGCGCAAGAGGACAAAGCACATAGATGTAAGGCATCACTTCCTAAGAGACAGTGTTGAAAAGCAAAATGCGGTGATGAGGTTCTGTAAAACTGAAGACCAGTTGGCTGACATCTTTACAAAACCATTGAGTAAAGAATTCTTTATCAAAAACAGGATGAGGCTAGGGATGCACAAAATTACCTGACCCCTCCTCCTGGTTTGCACAAAAAATCTTTCTTATTGATTATGTTAAGGAGGGCAGGTATCTCTACTTGTTTTAATGTTTGTTATAAAAGAATTCACTTTTGGTACCTTAATGCAGATATACACTCATGGTGTGTTTAGCTGAAAGGAAGGTTCAATCACACAGGCAGAGTTACTAACTGAAAGGAGGTCCTGGTCCTCATGAGGTGAGTATCAATTATACTACACTGTCTAAATGTCAACATCACTGCCACATGTCACTCTCCCATTCATCGCGTCAGTTTCAAAACGTCTTGTCGCTTCTAATACCAAGGGTCGCCTCTTTTGGGACCCGATACCCTTTAAATTTAAATCTCTCTTGGAGGGTTACTATTTAGCTTCCCTCTCCTCTTCAAAATTAAAAATCATAAACCTTCTTCCAAAAATCTCTAAATTTCTCTCCAAGTTCTGTTTTTCTCCTCTCTTCAAATATGTCTATCACCGAGTCTTGTTCAAAAACATCCATCTCCCAAGAAGTTGAAAACCCTAGTTCATTCAACTTCTCCGTTCCCCCTCCTGAAGAGTCTCCGTCCACCCCAGTTTGTGGTGTTAGAGAAATGGATGAATCCATCTCCCCGGCGGCCGACATCTTGGTTTGCCCCGTTCTTCACTCTGGGAATATATTGGTTTGCTCTCTTACTCGGGTTCTATCTAGTGACAAATCCCCAAATTCAGAGGCATAGTCTGTGTCAAAACCTAATGAAGGTCTTCCTACGAAAGAAATTGACATTGGTTCGATTGCAGTGTCGTCAACCATAACTGAGAGATTGTTTGAAGGGGACTTACCTAAAGGAAAAGGTCCTGAATCTTGTATTCTAACCGCCGCTGCTAAACTGGTGGCCGTTCAAAGCTTAGCCTCATTAAGAGGTGATGTTCAACCTACTTTTTTGGAGCATGAATTGGAGTCACCGGATCAGGTCCCTCACAAAAGTGAGCCTATCTTCGACCAAACACCAAAATCCTCTGATGTTATGAGCGAGAAGGAAGAAGAAGAAGAAGATGTTCCACTAAGATGGCGCTCAAGGGGAATGCGAGGAGGAAACCAATCTCAAGTAAATGTTCCTGAGTTGGAAACAGTCAAAGGTACGTATGAGATTGACAGTGTTGGTAAATCTAGTGAACAAGAAAAAGAGCGACAGAGAAAGGGGAAGGGAAAGTTGGCTCTGTCTTACTCTAAAGGAGACAAAAGGAAGTATGTTACAAGGAGCGAAACACAAAAGTTTATGGGGAGTGCTATTGCGGCAAGAAAAGCCCATACTGAAAGAACTAGGAAGAGGAGAAGAGAAGGGCTTGAACCTGACCAACCTGCCTCTACTCCTCTGATTATTGAGAACAGTGAGACTGAATCTGAGGATGCTGCCAAGTATGTGGCAAAAAAGAGGATAGAAACTGAAGAAAAAAGGGTTAAATCAAAGGGAGATCAAAAGGGGAGGAAGAAATCTCCTATAAAAGGTGTGAAATCTCCTGCAATGAGTGTGAAGGTTAAAAAACAAAAACCTCTTGCAAAAGGAGAAAATGGAAGAAAGCAGTCAGAGGAACAACCCGTAAAAGGACTTGGTCCCAGGGTTAAAAATCAAAACAAAGAGAAGGAATTGACTAGAGAAGAGCGGGTAGAGAAAATGGAGCAACAAAGAGTTTTAAATAGTAGAGTCTTTGACCCTGACATTTTAACAACATTTGGTATGGCCAATCTGGTTGATGTTGTTACCATTCAAGGCTGGAATTATTTTGTTTGAACCACCAGTTCCATACTTGCACGAACCTGAAGTGCGTGAATTCTTCTACAAAATGGAACTACTGGAAGGTGGTGGAATCACAACTATTGTCAGAAATGTGCAGATTCACCTTGATGAAGAAACTTTAGGAATCATTCTGGGAATGCCTGTGGCAGGAGTTCGAACTATTGAGGGATGTAAACCTACTGGTGATTTCTCAAGGCTTGCTACAAAACGAGGAGATGTCAAGCGTGCAGGGCTGCTTAAGAAGTTTCTTAAGGGGGAGTATCAGTTGATGTTTGAGTTCATTAACAAAGTAGTGGTGCCCAGGACTGAGAAGAGAACAGTGGCTTCTGCTGCCGATCTTTTCCTCATGGAAAAACTTGATAAGCTTGAGGAAATCAACCTCCCTTCATCATGCTGGAACATATTCATAGAGTAATGACATGGAAGAATGCTAAGCACGGCATTCCCTATGGGTATTTACTAAACTTTGTATTTAATCATTTTAAAGTTCCAGTGGGAAAAAGGGTACCTGGTACCACCAAGCAGATGTTCACTTTGTCTACTCTACTAGAATGTGAGTGCATTAAGGGACAGGCTAAAGGAAGATCTCAAGTGGTGGATGTTTTGGAGCAGCAGGCTACTCTTAGGAGGGTGGTGACTGATCTCACCAAGATTCTGAGTGATAAGGAGTTTGAAATCACTAGGCTCAAGTCTGAATTGCAGAAGACTGCTTCTAGAGGACCTGGTACCAGTGAGGGTCACGAGCTAACGCTCAAAGAATTAAGGGATGAAAACACAATGCTGTTGAAGACAAATGCCTCTCTCAATGAGGAAATTAAGTCCCTAAACAAGCAACTGATACAGGCCCATGGGAGTGCAAATGAGCGCATAATGTTGTTGATGCGTACTTTTACTCCCTCCCCTCCTACCTCTTAAATGTGTCTTGTTTCTCCTGTTGTCTGTTTTTTCTTTTGTAGTTCCGCCTTGTCATCACATATTCTTGTGGCCTTTTTGTTGGTTTGACAAACTACAGTGGTCAGTATATATGATATGAAGCTCTCTTTTGTTTTGTGCCCTGTTCGTGTGTGGTTTAATATTCTCTTTATGCTTACATACACATGTTATGTGTGGCCCCAGGCCCTGAATTCTTTATTGCTTTGCATTTAACTTGAATATGTTTACTGCTTCACCTTTTCAATGATGTCAAAAGGGGGAAGTTTTGTTGTAAAGGTTGGCTGTGGAATTAGGGGCATTGAACTAAGGGGGAACATACAAAGGGGGAACTGATTAAGGGGGAATACCCGTTTTATTGAATGAATGTTTGTTCACTCACGTGAGGAGTTATGCAGGTTGTTTGTCATCATCAAAAAGGGGGAAATTGATAAGTGCTTATGTTTTGATGATCTCCTCACAAGTGCAGGGACCTGGTCCTCTGCAGAGTGTGAATACTCGTCCAGTGGTCAAAGTGTTGTACAGCTGGAAAGCTGTCTGCTTCAAAAAGTTGGTGAAGCTGCAGAGTAATCCACCAATCAGAAGCGACGAGATTGCCTGTTCATTGGATAATAACTTTTCATGTCTAAATATATCCAAGAAAATACAATAAGTTATTCATTCAAAGAAAGATACGTTCAAGCTCAAGAACAACAAGGGACTTGATAGAAGTGTTGCGATTTACTTTCTGTACCAGGTGTATTTTGTTTGCTTGTAATAGTGCTTACATTGTAGCACTACAAGAAAAAGGCCTTTTAGGGACCAACATTTAGGGATGAGCTGAAAATCTGGTCTCTAAAACTATACTAATAGGGACGACATTTTTTGTTGGTCCCTTATTCTAAATTTTATTTATTGTGTCAGCGAAGGCAAAAAATGTAGTCCTTAAAATTATCATTATCTGGTCCCAAATCCTCTTTATAAGCGGGACAAATCAGCGCCACCACACTTTTCCTCCAAAATAAAATAGTAAATAAAATTAAAAACAATGTAAAATTGATAAAAGGTTAAAATAGTCCTATATTACTAAAACGCTACTCTATTAAAATATCTATTTATCCCATTCAACAAATTAGATCTCTAATCCTTCATCTCTCAAACCCTAAAACTTCACACATAGCCTTCTCAATATCATGATCTGCAACTTGCGAACTTGATATCACATTAGCGGCCAAAGACTTCTCGGCATGATGATCTCATCGGGTCTTCCCACAATCGAATTTCTTGTAGGTTTGCCATTTTAGTATCGGATTCTTTTCAACTGCGTTCGACCCATACAGAACCCATTTACAAGTACTTACAGACTCCCAATACTATGATTTTGCTCTTCTTCTCGTATGTTATTTGTTTCTCATGATTATTTTATTTATTTATTTTGCATGCTCTTTTATATCCTCTTTCAATTTCTCAAGAATTAAAATGTCATTTACAGCGCCCATTCCTTGTTGAGAGATAAATTGTGGCTGGTAGCTATGGGATAAATTATCGTTGTAAGTTTTTTAATACTTTTGGAAAAATCAGATTCGTTAGTTGTTGGTTTGAATAGAATTTTTTGTCTAAACATGTCTTTTTACCTGATTAATTCATTGGCATTTTTTTATTTTGGGGGAATTGGCATTTTTTTATTTTGGGGGTCATGGGAATGAAGCTATATACAATTTTTGAATATAGATTCAGTACACTAGTGTTATTATCTTATTTTTACTTTGACTTTGGTGCAATTGTACTTATCATGCATTCAATTATTGGGTTTGATTTCAAATTTTGTTAAAATATATGATTGCCTTATTCAGATGTCATTGTTTCTTGCTTCTTTTTCTGTTTTATTAATCCTATTTTAGCCTTCTCTCTTTGTTATTTTAGATTTCTAATTGTTGCACTTAATGAGAAGGTATGTTTCTTTTCTTTTTCTTGAATTGCCTCATTTTGAACAAATGAACCATGTGTGCTTGTTTTTTAGAAGAAGGTATGACTAAATGTTTCTTTGTTTTATTTTTGGATATTCATTATTTACAAGTTAATTCATTTGATCTTTCTTTCAAAAGTCCTGTTGTTGAATGGATTATGAATGTTTGGATCTTTACACAAGAATTTATCTTCCTTTGTAAGCTTTACACATAATGTTATTGTGTGTTTATGAAGAAAGTTTTTGGCCTTGTAACTTTTTAGCATTCCATACTAGGAAGTGAATTTGTACGCTTCTTTCCTCTCCTAGAATTTCTAGATTTCATCAATGTTTTTTGTATCTGAATGACATTTGAAAATATGCCTCTTAAGTTTCATGTTTGATAAGTTCTATTTCTCACCTGAAATCATGCTACCTAATTACTTAAAATCTAATGATGATTCACGATTTAACATTAGAGACCATGATAGTTTGAACGTCTAATTCTTTAGAATGAAACATTCTAGTGTGTATAATGTAACTTTGGCTTTTTGGTGTAATTTAAAAGAAGACAGTTATGGTTTGTTTATATTAGGGAACCCCCATAAATATGAAAATGGTCAAATTGTTTATTTTCCGGATAGTATTTTTACTTTTTTCTTTTTAGTAGGATAAACAAGACTAGGTTCCAAATGTAGTTCAGAATGGTATCTTTCACTGTGGCTAAAGTTAATGTCCTCTTATACCTTAAGATTCCTCTCTACATTGTTGTTAAAAATAAACACTTATAGCATGTAAGTAAAACTAGAATAATAATGTCTAACCCCCAAAAACGAGGTTTACATGCCCTATTTATAGAAAATAAATCCTAAATTAAAAGGGAAACAAATTAAGGAAAGTTTTGTTCAGGTACGCGTCTTCAATCCACGAGACCGACTTACGGACCGTCGATGGATCTACGGTCTGTAAGTCCCTTCCGTCAGTCAGGACTTAGAAAATATTTCAGCTTCCAAAAATCAGCTTCTCTGAAGCAAACGACGGACCAGCAGTACGGACCGTAGATCGATCTACGGTCCGTCAATTCCCCTCCGTAGCTCCACACTTAGAATCTTCAAAAATCAGGTACTGGAACCCTCGCAGTATCACTCTACGGATCAACAGTACGGTCCGTAGATCAATCTACGGACCGTCAATGGACGCCGTGGTTCCACACTTGGTCAGATTTCCCTGATTTATCCTCCTTGCCTTGCCTGCTGATCTACGGTCATCACCTAAGGACTGTGAATGGACCTACGGTCCGTAGATCACCTCTATTAATGCCTTTCTTCTGCATTTCTTTCAGCTGTCTCTACACTTCCGCGCCTGAACGTCTTTCCTGCAAACATGATAAAAACACATCAAAACCAATATAAAAAGGCCTTAGACACACACAACTTGTAAGTGAAATGTATTAGAAATACCGTAAACTCACGGTATATCAACACCCTCAACTTAAATTCATTTTTTGTCCTCAAGCAACGCACTACAACTCTAAACGACACTTGTATAGAAGCAAGCATATCAAGCCTAAGCAGTCACATGGCTCTCTACCCCCCTAATTGTTGGAGTGCACATTCGTTCTCTTAGACTCGACAAGCTAATTCATGTGGTTCATACCATGACATAGATCGACCAACTGACACACAACATACCCCTTCTCACTATCACCAAGATACCAACTTTCCGATAATGTAACTAGTGCCCTTACTTCAAACGAAATCCCCTTTTTCCTAGAATGAATGGCATTCATGGTACAAGGATTTATTCAACACTCGCACTCAGAAGTAATTTCAAAAACAGTTAGTGCTCAATGCCATAAGCTTGCCCTTATTTTCACTGCTTAGACTCTCCAAAATAGACTCTAGGATCACTA
>JAJOOF010004879.1:0-14715 GCA_029582545.1 Solanum lignicaule | reverse complement strand
GTCCGAGCACTAGTAGCCAGCGTTGATCGAGCTTGGAGTAGACTTATCCGGAGACGGGGGTGAGCACACGGCGTTTTGTACTATTTCAGTCTCCATCTGTATGTATAGACTTGTCTTTTTCCTTTCGAGACAGTCCAGTCTCTGTTGTCTAGTTTTGGGACTTATACTCATTTTGTAGTAGCTCTGTACTGGTGACTTCCAGGTTCTGGGAGGGATCTTTATTTGTATATATGTTTTTGGTTTGATTCCGCCTGTTTATATTGTTAATTTCCTACTCTTGTGTAGTTTCTACCCTCAGACCCATTACTTGTTGTTCCGGGTTACGGGTTGGCTTACCTACTGGTGGGTTATAGTAGGTGCCATCATGACTTGAGGAATCGGGTCGTGACACAAATTGGTAGTGTGTCGGAACGTGACACCCGATCCATTATATATGTGTCGGAATGTGATATCTGATCCATTATATATATCAGAATGTGACACCCGATCCAATATATGTGTTTCAAAGTGAAACCTAGTCCAGTCAACATAACTATAGTCACAAACATACCTGTAATGAACAATGCACATACTCACACAGTCAAGTAACAGGTTCATAGCATGTAATTGTTCATACTTAGTCATTCCATGGAGCAATTAACAGGCATATATAACACAACAGGAAGTCGAACCATCACCTACCTTGATACCAATCCTGAACACTCCTACGACACTTAAGCCTTCCCTTTCCGGAGTCTTTTAGTTTGTTCTTGGTCTAAATCAAGTAATTAATGCAAGGATCAATAAACAAGACCTAATTTACCTGAATTATAACAAAATATCAACCCAAGTCCAAACCTATGATCCTAATGCTCAACTAGGGTTTTTCCCACCATTAACTTTAGGCCAAAACCCTCCCCCAACGATAATTAACAAGGATTCTAAGTTCTAAGAATATAAATACGGAGGAGTAATTAACTTATCTTTTGGCGCGAAAATTCATGGAAATTTGATGAGAAACTTCCCTAGGTCATCCCTTAGCTCTTAAGAATGAGGTTTTGCAGAAAATAACGTTCTTGGGGTTGTTTTCCCAATTTAAGTCGCGATTGGCCCGCCACAGCGGCCCCGCCCTGGCGGGATTGATCCCTCCATAGCGGCTTTCACGAAGACATAAACTATTAATTTGAGTTCCAAACTCCCATTTCTCAACAGACCCTCAAACCTTGACGTTCTAAAACTACCCTTTCACGCCAAAATCAGTTTTGGGAGTTCTACTCGCCCGAATTTGATTCTGTGAAGCTGTACATGGTCCTTAACGGCTTGGCTATCCATTCACGTGATCAAACTTATAATTAAATCCTCCATCCATTACCGGATTTCCATAGACCTCACATGACTCAGATTTCATCCAAGTCTGGCCTAGGCGGGAAATTTCCAAATTACTACTCAGAAATTTTCTGGCCCAAATTCATTCCCTATTGGCTTTTCTATAATGACGGGAAAAATTCGTTAAAATAGATATCAATTTACCCATCACTCATCCCCGAGTGATAAACTAGGAGAACTCGGCTAAGGCAAGAGTAGAGTAGTACCTTAATCATTGAATAACTGGGGATACTTGTCTCGCATGTCCTTCTCAATCTCCCAAGTAGCTTCCTCAACCGGACGATGCTTCCATTGAACTTTCACAGACTTTATTTCCTTGGTCCTCATCTTCCGAGCATCGCGATCAATAATTGCAACTGGCTCCTCCTCATATTGAAGGTTTTTGTCTAACAAAATTGAGTCCCACTTTATGATTTAATCTCCGTCCCCATGATACTTCTTCAACATGGACACATGGAAAATTGGATGGACTCCAGATAGGCTAGGCAGTAAAGCAAACCTATATGCCACTAGACCTACACAGTCAAGAATCTCAAATGGCCCAATGTATCATGGACTAAGCTTGCCCTTCTTTCCGAATCTCATCACCCTCTTTATGGGTGACACTTTTAGATGAACTTTCTTGCTAGCCTAAAATGTCATGTCCCTTACCTTACGATCTGCATACTTTTTCTGTCGACTCTGGGTTGTAAGAAGTTTAGCTTGGATGCTTCTTACCTTATCCTGAGCATTTTTCACCAAATCAACCCCCAAAGGTTTCACATCGCCAGCCTCAAACCACCTTATGGGTGATCTACATCCCCTCCCATAAGGTGCCTAGAATGGTGCCATGTCAATGTTGGACTGGTAACTGTTATTATAGGATAACTCACACTAAGGTAGGAATTTATCCCAATCCCCTCCAAAGTCAATCATACATGCCCTCAACATGTCCTCTAACACTTGAATAGTTCTCTCTGACTTTCCGTCCATCTGTGGATGGAAGGATCTGCTAAAAATGAGTTGAGTGCCCAACTCATGCCACTTTCCCCAAAATTTGAATGTGAACTGTGTACCACGGTCCGAGATGATGGAAAGGGGCACCCTGTGCAGCCTCACTTTCTCCTTAACATAAACCTTAGGCAATTGCGGAGCATTATAGTCTACTCTGACTGGAATGAAGTGGGCTGACTTAGTTAGTTTGTCAACCACCACCCAAATAGTGTCAAACTTCCCCAAGGTCTTGAGAGACCAACCACGAAATCCATAGCTTTCCTTTCCCACTTCCATTCAGGGATTGGCATTCGCTGAAGAAAACCTATAGTCTTTTGATGCTCATACTTTACCTGCTGACAGTTTTGGCACTTAGTGACAAACTCAGCTATGTCTTTCTTCATGACAGGCCACCAATAAAGTCGTTTCAAATCTCGATACATCTTGGTCACACCCGGATGAATGGAATACCACGAACCATGGGATTCTGTCTACATTTTCTGAATCAAGCCATCCACTCGAGGATCACAAATTCTTCCCTTAAAACTGAGCACACCACCCGCATCAAGAGCCGCATCTTGTGTCTTGTTAGGCACCGTCTTCTTTCTGAGATCATTCAAATTCTCATCCTCAAACTACTTGGCCTTGATCTCCTCAATGAATGTGGGCCTAACCTCAATGTTGGCTAACACCCCACCTTTCTCTAAGATGTCCAACTGTATGAACTTATACTCCCAGGTCTTAATCTCCTTGGCCAAAGATCGCTTGGACACACCCAAGCAAGTTAGACTATCCATACTCGCCGTCTTCCTGCTTAATGCGTGTGCCACCACATTAGCCTTACCCGGATGATATTGGCTGGTAACATCATAATCCTTGAGTAACTCCATCCACCTTCATTGTCTCAAATTCAGGTCCTTCTAAGTGAATACATGTTTTAGACTACGATGATCAGTAAACACCTCAAACTTGACACCATAAAGGTAATGCCGCCATATCTTGAGAGCAAACACTACCGCTGCCAACTCTAAGTCATGCATCAAGTAATTTCTCTCATGGACCTTCAGCTTCCGCGATGCATAAGCTATGACATTTCTATCCCGCATCAACACAACACCGAAGCCTGAATGTGAAGCATCACAATAAATAATGAAATCTTTACCTTCCACCGGTAGTTCAGAATAAGTGATGTGGTCAGAAGGGTCTTGAGCTTTTGTAAGCTCTCTTCACATTTGTCAGTCCACTCGAAAGGCACCTCCTTTTGGGTCAGCCTTGTCAAGTGTGTGGCGATAGAAGTAAAAATTTTCACAAATCGTCGATAGTAGTTGGCAAGCCCCACGAAACTCTTAACTTTAGTCACAAAGCCAGGCCGGACCCAGTTCTTGATTGTTTCAATCTTTTTGGGATCTACCATTACCCCTTCCTTTGAAATCACATGCCCCAAGAAGGCAACTGAAGTCAACCATAACTCACACTTGGAAAATTTTGCATACAACTTCTGTTTCGAAGGATACCCAAAACAATACGAAGATAGTCGGCATGCTCTTCTTTACTCTTCGAATAAACCAAAATGTCATCAATAAAGACAATAATAAAAGAATCTAAGAATGGTTTGAACACACCATTCATCAAACTCATAAAGGTTGCAGGTGTATTGGTCAATCCAAACGACATCACTAAGAACTCATAGTGTCCATAGTGGGTCCTGAATTCCGTTTTGGGTACATCCTCAAGCCTAATCTTTAATTGATGGTAACCAGACCTTAGGTCAATTTTAGAGAAAACTGATGCACCCTGCAACTGGTCAAAAAGATCATCTATTTGAGGTAACAAATACTTATTTCGAATGGTGACCCTATTCAATTGTCGATAGTTTATGCACATCCTCATACTACCATCCTTCTTCTTAAGAAACAAGACAAGAGCACCCTATGGGGAAGCCCTAGGATGGATGAAACCTTTATCAAGAAGCTCCTGGATTTGAGCTTTAAGCTCTCTCAATTCTATCGGAGCCATACGATAAGGAGAAATGGAGATGTGGCTAGTGCCCGACTCTAAGTCAATGTAGAAATCTATATCCCTATCCGGAGGCATACCAGGAAAATCGGTAGGAAATAATTCCTTGAATTCAGACACTACAAGAATAGACTCAATAGAGGGAGACTCAACATCAATATCCCAAATATGAGCCAAATATGCCAAACACCCCTCCCCTACCAGTTTCTTAGCCCGAACGAAATATATGACCTTAGCTGACTTAGGCATGTACACCCCTTCCAACTCTAACTTTTCCCTACCCAAGATCTCTAGAGTTACAATCTTAGCATTACAATTAAGCACAACATTATAGGGGGACAACCAAGTCATGCCTAAGATTATATAAAATTCAGTCATTTCTAGAATAACCAAATCAGTCCAAGTCTGAAAACCCATAAACAGGACAGAACAAGCACGATAGACATGGGTGACTATGATAGACTCCCCAACTAGGGTAGAAACATAGATGGGGCATCAAGCACATCACAAACTGCATCAAATCCCAAGGCAAACTGAACTAACACATATGAATAAGTAGAACACGGATAAAAAAAATAGTAGCCATCCGGTCACAGAAAAGAATAGTACATGTGATCGCTGCATCAGACGCCTCCACCTCGGTCTTGCCAGGAAAGGCATAAAACTGAGCCCTGTCATCTTGACGGGCAACCTATTTGCCTGGCTGCACTGCTCTTCTGCCCGCATTACCATTTCTCGTAGCCTCTACGGCCTCGCTGATTTCCTCCTCACCCACCTTGTGGACATCCTCTACCATTACTACTACTGCCCGCTAGTACCGCTGCTCTAGTCTACTACTACAGAGGGTCAGGCATGGAGAGATGGGGACAATCTGTCCTTATATGTCCAGGTTCTCCATAATTGTAACAACTGTTGTCAAAAGACGGCATACTGGCAAACGCATGTGCGGCTCCCTGACTATCTTAAATAGGATTCTACTGTGGAGTTCTCGAGTAACCACCCGTAGAAATGGGCATGACTGACTGAATTGGTCGGGCTGCAATTGCCTGCCTACCTGAACCTCTAGAGTAGGAACCATGAAAGTTACTTGTGTTCTTGGGCTTCTTATCCAAAGCCTTGGCCTGCCCATCACGTCAAACTCTTTCCACTTTCTTCACAAAGTATGTCACCTCATTAAAACTTTTACCTGCATAGGTCACCAAATGCATACCTGCGCCCTTTATACACATGAGCCTTTCTCATTGCCAATTTTAATACAGACCCATTGTTTAACTCTGTGGACGTCATCAAGGCGTAGAATAGAACACTTTGTACCGGGTGATGTCTGTGTAATGCAGCCCCGATATCAAACAATTCATCACAATCTTAAGCTAGACTCGAGCCTCCCTAAGTATGTGAGCGTAGGGAAGAGATTGGTGATATCTCTTCCCGCTGTGTTTGGTCCATTGCACCATGGACTGAGGGCCGCAAAGAGTGTGTTAAATGGACCGATATGGTGGGCGAATGTTCAGCCCTATGAGCACCAGGGGATCCGTGTCCTGTGATGTACCAACTTTGTCATTGATAACCGCAGGAGTGAGAGGTACATCCACTCCCCGCACCTTCACAAAATGGGAGCGGGACTCCGTAGCCCAATTGGTGTAGAACTCCTGAACCATGTGCAATTTACACTCACTAAGTTCCACAAATATGAATTCCATCTGTAATTCTTGGATCTGCCTCAGTATCCTAGGAAACCCCCGAGCCAAGCTATCCCTGTCAATGCAAACATCAGAAAAATATGTAGCCTCGGTGTGCTTTTTCCACCATGTTTTCCCTTCCTTAGTCACTGCGCGCACCCCGAACCGCCTGACCCTTGGGTAGTGCAAGGGTGGGGGGTACATTACCCCTACTTCGAACTTGTTTCTTGTGGATAGAGGTTTCCACTTTCTTCCTGGGTCTGTGGGTGCCTGACATGATTCCTTGAATATAAATGCCAATCAGCTCAAGCAACCTACACAACAGTGAAAAACATGGGTGGTGTGCAAACACGACCCCACACTTATTTCAATGCATTCTCCAACCTAGGTACTCAGACTTCCCACAGAAGAACAAATATACCCCACAATAAAACAAACTACTACCCATTCAAATGTCGCATGCAACTATCGGCGCTACTCAAGACTTTACAACAAACAACTCATGCAACCATTTCAGAACCAAGAACACACAATAGCGATCAAACGAAGTTTCTACTCATAATTCGAAATCCCACACATGTTACATGAAGTAAACGATTTCATCCAATCATAATTACTCACAACTCATATGCCCGCAACAAAAGGTACATTCTACTCAAGATTTCGAATTACCCCTAACATCGTGGACAAACAATCTTATTCCACCATCACCCCCAAATTGTTTTTTCACACGAACACATGCATACATTCATACCTGCAACACGACTCAAACAATAGCCAGCAAACAAGAACATCGACTCCAAAATTCGAAACACCCAAAACGGTTTCAAACCATGTACAAGCAACCTCCAAATCACCTTGTACCCGATTTCAGGCAACAGTCGGATAGTTCTACTCAAGACTTCTAACTCACCAGTACAACACACATATAGGACTTCTCTTTCACCCCAAATCAAAACTAGAAGTACCCATTATACAAAGAAGACTACAATAGCCCCCACCTTCAACAATAATGCACAATCGAGCAAAATTAAAGCAGAAAGCATACCTGAGACGTTGAGGAGGAGAGAAAAAAATGAGATGGATGGACATAAATCACTTTCGTATTACGGATTTGTGCGTGAGAATTTGCAAGGGACAAGGGGAGGGGAATAATCACAGTGAAAGGGGGAATAATAGGGGATTAAGGACAAATTTAGGGATTAAAAGGGGATGATTTGGGTGAATTCTTAAAGAAAACGGGTAAGACCCGTTTAATTAAATGAAAATTGAATTTTTGTACCTTAGGGCGCGACGCGGAAGTGGTACAAAACACTCTGCCTCGTTTTGGAAAATTAATTCTAGACGAGGAAAAAATATTTACCCAATTCCGTGACGCGGCTCTATCACGGATGGTGCTGCCTCGCGAATTTAATTTATCCCCAATGGAATTGAAAAAATTGCCAGGCTCCACGACACGCTAATGTTACGGATCCACCTTATTATTGACGAAAATTTGAATTCCCGTCGAATCCAAAAATTCTTCCCTCCTCCACGACGCGTGTGCAATACGGAGGGTTCTGCCTTGCCAAAAAAATTAATTTTTAGCGAGGCAAAATTCGCAGCCCCTCCGCGACGCGCCATAGGTGCTTAAACCCATTTCCTACACATTTCAAGCATAACACCCATTAGTAAACACGCGATGGGTTGCCTCCCATCCAGCGCTGTAGTTTTGGTCGTGGTCCAATTTATATTTTTGTGCTTTTCTTTATTTATTGCTCTGTTTTTCAAAAAAACTAATTCCTATGAATTGAACTAACAAAACAAAAAAATAACATCCTAACTATTACAAGGGGTCACAAGTTACCTCCCGTGCAACACCTGATTTAAAGTCGCGGCACAACCCAGCTTATGACTTACTCGTCATTCAAGGTGAGCGCTTCAAGCTCACGATCAAAATCATTCCCGAAGTAGTGCTTCACTCATTGCCTATTTACAAGGAAAGTGGAGGTCTTATCCTTATTTCTTAGCTCCACAGATCCATGTTGAGTCATCCTCACCACTTCAAATGGTCCACACCACTTAGAACGAAGTTTTCTGGGGAATAACTTCAATCTTGAATTAACCAACACCACCAATTGACCAGGCGCAAAGGTGTGTGACACAATATGCTTGTCATGCCGCCTCTTGGTCTTCTCTTTGTATAATTTGGCATTTTCATATGCATGGAGCCTCTAACTCATGCAACTGTGTTATCCTTTTCTTTCCTATCAACTCTGAATCCAGATTCAACTTCTTGATAGCCCAATACACTTTATGCTCCAGTTCCGCTGGAAGGTAACTTGCTTTTCCAAACACCATTCGATAAAAAGAAGTCCATATCAGTGTTTTGTATGCAGTCATGTATGCCCACAAATCATCATCTAACTTGTCAGCCTAGTCTTTCCTTTGCGCATTCACACTCTTTTGCAGGATTTGCTTCACATCCCAGTTAGATACTTCTACCTGCACACTAGTCTGGGGATGATAAGTTGTAACTACCTTGTGTCTCACTCCATATTTTTCCAACAGATTTCGCACTGAACTGTTAATAAAGTGCGTACCTCCATCACTTATCATGGCCCTTGGAGTTCCAAACATGGTGAAGATGTGCTTCCTGATGAACTTCACTACCACATATGCATCATTGGTAGGTAGAGCAACTGCTTCCACCTACTTGGAAACATAGTCCACTGCCACTAGGATATACTAGTTTCCATGGAAATATGGGAATGGTCCCATGAAGTCTATCCCCCAGACATCAAAGATCTCAACTTCAAGGATGTTTCTCAATGGCATCTCATGCCTTCTAGATATAGTGCCCATCCTTTGACACTGATCATAGCCCTTCATAAACATTGTAGCATCTTTAAATAAAGTAGGCCAAAAGAAACCATAATGCTATACATTATGTGCAGTACATTCACCTCTGTGGTCTCCACCATATGGCAAAGAGTGACAATTCTCCAACACTTGTACTACCTCCTGTCCATCTACACACCTTCACACCATCTGATCAGGTCCCTGCTTGAATAAGAAAGGCTCATCCCATATATAAAAATGTGCCTCATACTTCAGCCTCTACTTTTGATGTGTTGAGTCCCTAGGTGGAAATAAACCACTTACCAAAAGGTTCACAATGTCAGCATACCAAGGTACCTGAGCAAGATCCAACGCTAGTAATGCTCAACGGGGAACTCTTCACAAATTTGTCCTTCATTCCTCACATGAGATGAGTCCTACATCTAGATAGATGATCAGCTATATGGTTTTTAGTCCCATTCCTATGTTTAATCTCCAGATCAAACTCTTGCAAGAGAAATATCCGCTTAATTAGCCTCGGCTTCACATCCTTCTTATTGAACAAGTACCTGATTGCAACATGGTCAGTGTAAACAACAACTCTGGTGCCTACCAAGTACGACCTGAATTCATCAAATGCAAACATTAATGCTAGCATCTATTTCTCAGTGACAGTATAATTAGACTGTGATGCATCAAGTGTCTTGCTAGCAGAGTAGATGGAATGAAACATCTTATCTTTTCGTTGCCAAGCACTGCACCAACCATTATATCACTAGCATCACACATGAGCTCTAATAGAAGCTCCATACCTGGGTATACCCTGCAAAACATCTACCAATGACAAATTAATATGAACTTTCTTTAAAAGAGAGAGAAACTTACCAAAACATTCATCCTCCTTTTGTTTTTAAACTTTTGAGGGAATGAAGGAGGTGGTTTCACTATTGGTTACACTCTTTCTTCTTGTGCAATAACCTCACTCTCCTTGCTAGCAGATTCAGTATTTCTTTTCTTTGGGGCCAACTCGTCCAACTGCAAACCACTGCGTGTACCTACCACATTTACCTGCTTGGGATTAGGATCAGTGTTTCCCGGCAAACCTCATTGGGGTCGTGAGTTCTGGGCACCAGCAAACTACCCGAATTGTTTCTCCAGGTTATGTATAGCTAGCTGATTATTTCTCACATCAACAGCTAACTAGGCTTGATCAGCCATGATCTTCTTCAACATCTCCCCCATGCTCATGTTATTTGTCTGCTCCCATTGGGCCTGTGGTTGATACCCATGTGCATTCCCCTGGGATCTATACTGATTTTGGCCTTGCGCCTAATTTTGGTTACCTCTCGAGGAAAAAATTGGATGATTCAGTCAACTAGGATTGTAGGAGTTTCCATAGTTCTGCTAGCCACTTCCTCGTTGTACATTTCCTACAAAATTCACAGAATTCAGGTTTACACCACATACCTCTGCACTATGATCACCTCCTCCGCAAATTTCACACCAAGTTGATGGTTGTTAGACCGCATTCACCTGAGCTGGTTGTTGTCCCAGTGATAAGTTGTTGAAGTGAGTGCTCATCATGTTCTGCATTGCAGCAATTTGTGCAGTTAAGGCAGTCACTGCATCTACCTCCAACATTTTTGGAGTTTTCTGTATCACGGGTTTAGTTCCTCCTCCGTTACACTCGGGTTATGGTATGAAATCCTATTCAGCAAAGTAAAAAAATTTAGCATAAGTCTTCTCCAAAGCATGTACAGCTGCAGCTGAATCAAGTAAAATCTTGGTGTTAGGCTCCAATCCTTCAATGAAGGTATGGACCAACACCTCGTTAGCCTGATGATGATGTGGACAGCTCATCAACATCAATTTATACATGTCCTAAGCTTGTTACAAGTTCTCTCCTCCTTTTTAACAGAAACTCAGTATGTCGCTCTGTAACTTAGCTATTTTCCCAGATGGAAAAAATCTAATAAGGAACTTTTGTGCTAGATCATCCTAGGAGGTAATGGAGTTAGTAGGCTCAAATTCAACCATCTTTTTTCTTCCCCCAATAGAGAAAAGGGAAATAAAGAAAGCCTCACGTAATCCACATTCACTCTAGCTGGAGTGTAAGTATCACTGATCTCGAGGAAATTTTGGATATGGACTGTCGGATATTCGTGCGATAAACCAATGAATTGTCCATTCGTGTGCAATAGTTGCACCATACTCTGCTTCAGTTCAAATCTTCCACCAGCTTCAGGTTTCTGAATGCATGAAATCACATTGGTGGTACGTGGGATTGCCACGTCTCTTACTTTCATCTCAGCCATTAATGCAGGTTCTTCTTGCTCAACTCTTGTTACCAGAGATGTTGGTTCACTAGCAACAAAAGGTATTGGGTAAGTGAGTCCTTTTTGCCTTTTCCAGTAATGAACAAATCTTTCTGGTTCAGCTAGAGGCTCTACCAAGTCCTGATCATCTTCCAGTTTGGAAATTCAACACAACCTGCAAAATGAATCGCTAAAATCAACACTTGCTTTTTAACTTCAGAAATCAGAAAAATCAAATACTTCCTAATTCTAAAGTCCCCAGCAGTGGCGCCAAAAACTTGTTGCTCCCAAATCTCACACGCAAGTGTACTGTCACAACCCGAGTCTACACCCTGGATGTGGCTGATACTTAAGAACCATTGCTGGTCCCCAAGCGAACCCTCATCCTGGCTGACTACAAGCGAAAGACTAAGTTAAGCATGGAAAGGCTTAAAAACTGAATAAAATTCATGAAACTTATAAATCTTTAACTCAAACGAATAAATCTGACTAAAAATAAAATATTCAGCTAGCCAACAATAGGCAACTCAAGTCTTTAAAACATTTAAAAAAATAAATGAGCAAACTTCTGAAACTCTATTGTCTATCTATGAAGCCTCTAACTGACAAAGATGGAAGTCGGGATAATACCCACGATATCCTGACAAAACTGAAAAGTAAATGAAATCCTCTAGAAGCAAGGAGGCTCACCATAGATAACTCAAACTCTATGTGGTATCAATGAAGCTCCTGTTGATGATCCTGAATACCTGAATCTGCATCATGAAAAGATACGGGACAAATGGCTCAGTACGTGGAATGTACGAGCATGTAAGAGGAATTTTAAAGCATAAACATAAGCTTGAACTAATAAAAAGGGAACATACTTTCCTCTTCTCAAGTCACTCAACTCAACGAAACATAGTTCAACTCAATGATAAGATATTAAACTCAGAGATATATACTCAAAACTACTCAAACTTAGTCACTCAGAAGTACTCAAGGATAAGATACTTAACTCAGTGATAAGGTTCTCAACTTAGTGAAACTCAACAATAAGGTACTCAAAACAATGAAGCACAGATCAACTCAAGATACTCAACTTAAGATACTTAACTCGAAATACTCAACTCATGACACTTAAGGATAAAACAATACTGAAAGATGCAATATATATGGAAAGCTGTAAAACTGTAGATAACAACTCAATGCATTGAAAAATACAATAATACTCAGTGTGTATATAAAAATACAATATAACTCTGTGGGAGTTTCTCTAATCGACAACCACCACTATAAGCCTAAGTGATGATACATCGTCTTGCCCACGCTGCCAGAACTGTCCTATACTTTGCCGTCATATAGAACTCCTTAACTAAATGGATCCATTAGTCTATGCTAAAAATCATTAAGGAATAATCTAAAAAGTATAACCCTTTCTACCCACGTTAGCCACATGGTTTATGAGGGCTGTGAGTTATCTAAACTTTCCCCCATATCGATGCTCAATACTACTCCCAAAATACTTAGCTCATATTTTTAAAAACATAACGTTTTTCTTTGGCTTGAGATAATTACTCCAAACTTAGCTTAAAATCTCTTTTGGAATCGATGTTCCCTTTCTTGCTCGAAACTCTTTTGGAAATCTGAGTTTCCTCTCATCTTAAATGTGAAAACATTTACTCTTGGGAATACTTAGTTCCCATTTATCATTTTAAAGAAAATGAACTTTACTCTTTCTCTTTACTCAACTTCAAAGCTTAAGTCTTAAAACAAAGTTAAAACATTTGTAAAAGACTTCTTAAAATATGGTTTATGCCAAATTATGGACGTGAATGACTCAATGCAAGGTTTTCAATATCCATAGATAGAACTCAATACTTGGAACTCAAGAAATTCAATGATACTACTCATTTCAATAATGCTCAACTCATAGGGTTCATGCGGAATTATGAGCATGAACTACTCGACTCAAGGACTCAAAGGTACTTCTCATCTCAAGACTGCTCGACTTATAGGGTTCATGTAGAATTATGGGCATGAACAATTCAACTTAAGGACTTCATGGGTAACATGTAATAGTCTCATGATTAGAAATATAATCTCAAAGGGGATTAGGAACTTAATACTCAAGACTTAGAACTTGAAGATACTACTCCTCTCAATGATACTCAATTTATAGAGTCCATGAAGAATTTTTGGGCATGAACGACTCGACTCGAAGGTCTACTGTATACGACTCTTCTCTTTCTCTTACTTACTTCCTCAAAACTTAACTCAAATCGATGATGGATCTCAAAGGATTCACAATTGAACTCAAAGGCTTTCTTGAACTCTACTCTTAACTCTCTCTTGAATGTGAATTATGAATTCAAGAGTTGTGGTTCATGATATGAAGGATCTCATGATGAAAAATTAAACTCATGAATACATTCTCCTCATCCTCATACTCACTTGCTCGAGTCTTGAAATAAGTTACTAGAAGCTGTAGAAGACTCCTCAAAAGAACTCAAAGGGACTTTCTTAGAATGTTCGAAAGAATTCTCAAAACTTAACTCTTAACTCTACCTTAAATTTGAATTATGAATTCAAGGTTATGATCATGTTATGAATGATTTATAGGTGTTTAGAAGTAGTTTAGAGTGTTTAGAATCAAAGGGGAGTAAAAGTACCCTTTGAAAGAACTTAAACGGACGAAACGATGAAGAACGGGTGGGGGCAGGAGACCCTGGCGCTCTGAGTGGCGTGGGGCGCCAGCCCCTAAAGTTCAAAGAAGTGGTTGGGGCACTCTGGCTGCTGTGACATGCCAGGCCCCAACCCAGAAAACTTTGACGATTTTCTTTGCTCGTTTTCTCACCCTAACTCGCTTAGAATCGAATGGTTTCTTCCCCAATCACGTGGATTCGATTACCTAACATAATTACACTCTAATATACTCAAAACAACACTCAAATTACTAAATTTCATCTCAATAAATCATCAAAACCCCAACACAACAAGATTTAGAATGAACTTCAAGAACACCTATCAAGAACTCATCAAGAACTCTAATCTTTCAACTTCAAGAATGAAATTTCGCTGAAAATAACATGATTGGCGTGTGGGTGAACTAACACAACACTATGGAAGCTTACATACCTCTTAGGGATTAAACCCATGGGGAAAATCCGCAACAACACACAAGATTCTCGACGAATGCTTTGATCCTCTCCATTTTTCTCATCTTTTCGCTTCTTTTCTCTTCTTAAAATCTCAACTAAAACCCTAGGCATATATTAGGATTATAAAACTGAACCAAATAGGATTAGACTTCTAAAACATTACTAAAAATGAATTAAATCTGATTGTGTAAGGAAAAGACTAAAATACCCCTTACTATTTTTGGGTAACTTTCCTTAATTGGACAGCTTTACTTCAAAAGTGTCATGCCCCGAGCTACCCCCGAGACGCGGAAACGGGACCTAGGACCACAAGTGATCCCAAGCTAACCCTGCTGGCATGATCATGAGCATACTAAAGAAAATAAACTGATGCGGAAGCTAAATCATAAATAAATCTGAAAAGATGGG
>JAJOOF010004878.1:0-18139 GCA_029582545.1 Solanum lignicaule | reverse complement strand
GGTTTGAAACAAGCTCCTAGAGCTTGGTATGAACGACTGTCAAAATTCCTTCTTGTAAATGGGTTCAAAAGAGGTAAAATTGATAATACATTGTTTTTGAAATCCAGAGGAAAGGAGTTTCTGATTGTGCAGGTTTATGTGGATGATATCATCTTTAGAGCCACTACAGATTTACTCTGCAAGGAATTCTCTAATCTGATGAGCAGTGAATTTGAAATGAGCATGATGGGAGAACTCACTTTCTTCCTAGGCTTGCAGATCAAACAAACCTCTCAAGGCACTTCAATATGCCAAGAAAAGTATATCAAAGAGTTGCTCACGAAATTTAATCTTCTTAAGGCAAAGGTGCTGGATACTCCTATGAGCACAAGTGTGAAACTTGATAAAGATGAAAATGGTGTGGAGGTCAATCAGACCATGTATAGAGGAATTATTGGGTCACTCTTGTACCTCACTGCAAGCAGGCCCGATATAGTGTTCAGTGTAGGGATGTGTGCAAGATTTCAAGCAGCACCAAAAGACTCTCACCTTAAGGCAGCCAAACGTATCCTGAGATACTTGAAGGGAACTCAGGACCTGGTCCTCTTTTACCCTACTGATGACTCTTTTGATCTTATAAGTTATGCTAATGCAGATTATGCAGGTTTTCTTGTCGATCGAAAAAGCACATCAGGCATGGCACACTTCCTAGGATCAACCTTGATTACATGGGGAACAAAGAAGCAGAATTCCGTGGCATTATCTACTACAGAAGCAGAATATGTGGTTGCTGCATCATGCTGTGCACAATTGTTGTGGATAAAGCAGCAGCTGGAAGAATTTGGGGTACTTACAGACACTATTCCTCTCGTCTGTGATAATACAAGCGCCATGAACATGGCCAAAAATCCGGTCCAGCACAAGAGAACAAAGCACATAGATATAAGGCATCACTTCCTAAGAGACAATGTAGAAAAGCAAAATGTGATGATGAGGTTCTGCAAAACTGAAGACCAGCTGGCAGACATCTTTACAAAGTCGCTAAGTAAAGACGTCTTCATTAAAAACAGGATGCGGCTAGGGATGCTAAAAATTACCTGACCTTTCGACAGATTGTTTCTTTATTTGATTATGTTAAGGAGGGCAGGTATTTATGCTTGTTGTAATGTCTGTCAAAATAGAATTCACTTCTGTACCCTAATGCAGGTATACACTCATGGTGTGTCTAGCTGAAGAGAATGTTTAATCACACAGATAGAGTTACAAAATGACAGGAGGACCTGGTCCTCACAAGGTTAGTATCAATTATACTACACTGTCTAAAAGTCAAACAGATCTGCCACGTGTCTCTCGCCCATTCATCGTGTCAGTTCAAAACGTCTTGTCATTTTTTTTTACCAAAGGTCACCTCCATTGAGACCCGTTACCTTTTCTATTTAATTTTTCTTGGAGAATTTATTTTTTTTCTCTCTTCTCTTTTCAAATTTAATTAACATATCTCTCTAAAATACTCTCTAAGTTCTTCCTTCTTCTTCTCAAAATGTTTATCACTGAGTCCTCTGAAAACCCTAACCCTTTTAACTTCCCCGATCCTCCTCCTGAAGAGTCTCCCTCCACTCCTATCTGTGGTGCCGGTGAAATAGTTGAACCTTTCTGCCCACCAGCCGACAATTTAGTCTCCCCTGTTCTTCCCTCCGGAAATACCTTGGAGTGCTCTCCCACTCTGGTCCTATCTAGTGAAAAATCCCCCTTCTTGGAAGCACAATCTGTGGCAAAACCTAATGAGACCCTAACTGCTGGTGATGAACTGGTGGCCGTTCAAGGTTTAGCCTTTTTAAGAGGGGATATTCAACCCTCTTCTCTGGAGCATGAGTTGGAGTCACCGGATCAGGTCCTTCCCAGAAGTGAGCCTATCTTTGACCAAACACCAAAATCATTTGATGTTGGAAGCGATAAGAAAGAAGAAGAAGAAGAGGCTCCATTAAAATGGCGCTCAAGGGGAATGCGTGGAGCAAACCAATTTCACATACAGGTTTCTGAGTTGGAAGGAGTTAAAGGTACATCTGAGGCTAACATTGTTGAAAACTCTGCTGAAAGAGCAAAGGAGCGACAGATAAAAGGGAAGGGAAAGTTGGAAATGCCTGGTTCTAAAGGAGACAAAAGGAAGTATATTACAAGGAGCGAAGCACAAAAGGTTATGGAGAGTGCCATCGCTGCAAGCAAAGCCCACACGGACAGAACTAGGAAGAGGAGAAGAGAAGGGGTTAAACCTGAACATCCTGCCTCTATGCCTGTGTCTATTGAGAATAGTGAAAGTGAATCTGAAGATGCTGTCAAGTATGTGTTAAGACGGAGGAGAGAAGGTGAGGAAGAAAGGATTAAATCAAAGGGAACTCAAAAAGGGGGAAGGAAATCTACAAGGAAATCTATTGCAAAAATTGCGAAGGATAAAATTCAGCCATCTCTTGCACAGGGAGAAACAGGAAGAAAGCAGAGACCTGGTCCTACGATTAAAAATCCAATCAAAGAAAAGGAGTTGACTAGAAAAGAGCGGGTAGAGAATATGGAACAACAAAAGGTCTTGAATGGTAGAGTCTTTGATCCTGACATTAACACACTGTTTGGTATGGGCAATTTGGTTGATGTTGTTACCATTCAAGGCTGGAATCATTTATTTGCACCACCAGTTCCATACCTTCATGAACCTGAAGTGCGTGAGTTCTTCTACAAAATGGAACTACTGGAAGGTGGTGGAATCACAACGACAGTCCGGAATGTGGAGATTCATCTTGATGAAGAAACTCTGGGAATTATTCTTGGAGTGCCCGTCGTGGGTGTTCGAACTATTGAAGAATGCAAACCGTCTGGTGATTTCTCGAAGCTTGCCACCAAACGAGGAGACGTCAAGCGTGCAGGCCTTCCTAAGAAGTTCCTTAAAGGGGAGTATCAATTGATGTTTGAGTTCATTAACAAAGTAATGGTGCCCAGGACTGAGAAGAGAACCGTAGCCTCTGCTGCCGATCTTTTCCTCATGGAAAAACTTGATGAGCTTGAGGAAATTAATCTGCCTGCAATTATGCTTGAACACATGCATAGAGTAATGACATGGAAGAATGCGAAGCACGGAATTCCTTATGGGTATTTGCTTAACTTTGTCTTTAACCATTTTGAAGTCCCAGTGGGAAGAGGGGTACCTGGTACTACCAAACAAATGTTCACTATGTCTACTCTACTAGAATGTGAGTGCATTGAGGGACCAGCTAAGGGCAGATCTCAGGTGGCAGATGTTTTGGAACAGCAGGCTATTCTTCGAAGGGAGGTGACTAATCTCACTAAGATTCTGCACGATAAGGAGGTTGAAATCACCAGACTGAAGTCTGAACTGCAGAAGGTAGTTTCCAGGGGACCTGGTACCAGTGAGGGTCACGACCTGCTGCTCAAAGAATTAAGGGATGAAAACACAATGTTGTTGAAGATAATTGCCTTTCTAAATGAGGACATTAAGTCCCTAAACAAGCAACTGATACAGGCCCATGAGAGTGCAAATGAGCGCATGTTGTTGTTGATGCGTACTCTCAATCCCTCTCCTCCTCCGTCCTAAATGTGTCTTGTCTCTTTTCTTTTATCCTGTGTCTCGTTTTGTTTTGACTAAACTACAGTGGTCAGTATATATGATATGATGCTTTATTTTTAAGTGTCTTGTTCATGTGTGGCTTAATATTCTCTTCATGCTTACATACACATGTTCTGTGTGGCCAAGGCCCTGAATTCTTTATTGCCTAGCATTTAACTTAAATACGTTTACTGCTTCATCTTTTCGATGATGTCAAAAAGGGGAAGTTGTTGTGTAGTTATGGTTATGGGAATAAGGGAACGGTTAAGGGAACGATGACTGTGGTTGTTAGAAAACTGTGAGGGGAACTGAACTAAGGGGGAACCGAACTGGTTGTTATGGTTGATACTGGGGCACTAACAAAGGGGGAATTTTGTTATGTATTTGAATGAATGTGTGTTCCCTCACGAGAGGAGTTTTTGCAGGTTGTTTGTCATCATCAAAAAGGGGGAAATTGATAAGAGCTTATGTCTTTTGGTGTTTTGATGATCTCCTCACAAGTGCAGGGACCTGGTCCTCTGCAGAGTATGAATACTCGTCCAGCTGTCAAAGTGCGGTACAGCTGTGAAAGTTGTGTCTGCATCAGAAAAGTTGGTGAAGCTGCAGAGTACTTCACCAATCAGAAACAAGGAGGTTGCTTGTACGTTTGGTAATAACTTTTTGTGGTATATACTAAACAACATACAAGAATATTCATTCATTCATTCAAAAAGTGTGAGAGTCTTTCAAGCTTCAAGAACAGCAAGGGATTTGATCGATTGCTTCAAGAGCTTCTTGCATCAGCTGTTATTTTGTTTGCTTGTAATAGTTCTGATATTGTAAGATCAGTTTTTTCCTTGTAAAAGAAACGTTTCAAACTCGTTTGAATCATTGTAAGAACTAGGTTAAGGGTAACTTAGGTTCTTACTCTCAAAGGTCTATATTAATCAGTTAGGATTAGTATAGTGAGCGGTACTGTATCTGCTCTGGCTCATCTAAGTAATAGGAGGTATTGCTTAGAGTTGGGATTAGTAGGTTAATCCCGGTTTGTAAACTTGCTTTTGCTTTTTGCTTGGAGAAGATTAGTGAAAGAATTTTTGAAAAGTCCTGGCAGGCCAGGTCGTGGTTTTACTCCCTTGAGCAAGGAGGTTTCCACGTAAAGTTGTTGTGCAATCTTTACTTTCAGCACGTTCTGTTATTTTCTGTTATTTTAACCATGCTGAGGATCTGGTCCCATCTAGACTAGTGGACGCATACATTCCAACACAAATGTCAAAGAAGAATATAGTTTTAAGTATAAAACTAGCAAATCAGATATAATTTTAGGGGATTTTATGAGTGTATTTTCCAAAAGAAAAAAGACAAATAACATAGCTGTATTATTGAGCCACTTTACCGCTACCACCTAAAGCAACTTACTACTCCAATTCAACTCTAGTTAGATTACTAGAGATAGAGATTCTTCCTTTTTCTTTCAACATTCAAACCTTCATCTATTTCATTTCCATAAACTTTTTTCTAATTTCACCTATTACATAAACTCGGAAATATATATTTGTTGGAATCCAAATCTGAAAATTATTACTCTCATTTTTACCCCATATTGTTTTTTTTTTTTTGGGATGAAATCTGCTTTCAATTTTAATTATGATTGAATCAGGAAATTGAAGATACTAAACAGGCGTAAGAAAATTACAAGTTGGTTTCACTTGTTAACTAACTGTAAGTCATCTTCTTCATGAATTACTTTTTTCCTATTGATTATTATATCAGAAAGTCACTTTCTTTGTTGAAGAAAATTGGAATTAAGAAAAAAAGTTTGCGATAATAATTAATAATTCAGTGACCATATGAAAAGGGTAAGTATGCAAAATTTGTTAGACTAAATGGTACATAAGATGTATAATCTTTCACAAGCATTAAGATAGCTTCAAAAGACTAGATGAATAAAAATGTTGCTCTTAATGAAACTAATTCCAAGAGTTGGTGAACTTGTAGGAATTTTTCTACGGAAGATGGCTCAAAATGAAATTGAGGAAATGTTAGATCACCTGAGAAGGATCAAGAGTGGAGATAATCTGGATAGCGTCAAGATTAATCGAATTGAGAAACTTGAAATGGTGCTAAAGTATCATCATGTTCTTTTGCCTGATTCCTTAGTCAAACTCACGGAGAAGGCCAAATGGATTGTGGAAATGCTTCAGTGGGTATTGGATGGAATTCCAGATGAATGTAAAACTAACCTTAATCTACGAAGGTTAGAATCACATTTGTTGGAATTCTTTGAAGGTAAAACCAGTTTAAGTTACAATTATGAGTTGAATGATTTTGATCTGTCGAAATATATGGATTGCCTTGGAAAGAATCTAAATGGTGTACGGATGATTTTACTGGAAAAAGTTAGGTATGACCCTCCTGAAGAAAACCTTGAATTGCACGGATTTATAAAACAACTGAAAATTGCTCAAAAGAAAATGAGATTTTTGAGATACTTATATGACACAGAGATAAATGGTTACATCAACCATGAGAAGCTGGAATGTTTGGAGACTCGAATTCAGTTCATGGCTAACAATGTGGGACAGCTCTATCTTGCTGTTTCAATTATCCTTGTTTCTGATTTTGTAGATGATACAGATGAGGATGAGGTCGACACATATGATTATTATCTCTTCGATAAACCTCCATATGTATTATTCTTGATTGTGTTAGTAGAGCTGGAAATGAAGAAGATTTTTCTCAGTGAACTAAAGGATTCCAAGTTTACTCAATCAAGAACTTTCAAGGACAAGAAATTACCATAAGAATTTTTTCATCATCTCCATAGTCTGCTGATGTATCTCAGAAACAAAAAACTCGAGAACTTTCCTAATAATAACTCTGCTCGAAATATTGATGTAGCAATAGAGTTCTTGTTGGTTTTCCTTGATGCTGATGTGGCAAATCATATAATTAACTGTAATTGGTTGAATGAGGTTATGGACAAGGTTTTAGCTATAGCGGGTGATGTTCTATATGTAATTCAAAAGCTTCTTCCTAGCTCTATAAACAAAGATGACAATATCAAAATAAGTCTTTGCTCGATACAAATATTGGAGAAAACTAAAGATCTAAAGGCACAAGTGGAGACGTACTATAAATCCTTAAAATTCACTCCATCTCAGTTCCCCACTGTTGGTGGATGGAGCTTTCTGGATTCTCTTATACGGAAACTGAATGAGATGTCGAAATCTAAATCTGGCTTAGATTTCCTGATGAAACCTCTTTTGGGTAATTTGGAGAGAGAGCTATCAACTCTTACATCCATTTTAGAGAAGGATCTATCATCTTTATCATCCATTTTCAGAGATGTCGCCAAGGTTCACCATGAACATGAAATTCTTCAAGATCTTCACAGGCGTACTATCAATTTGGCATATGAAGTTGAAGTTGCCATTGACTCTATTCCTGCTCAGTATAATGTTTTTTGGCATACTTTTTGCTCACTTCCTACAATCTTAAAAGAGATCAAGAAAATTAATGCGCAGGTGACTGAGATGTGGTCAGCAGACGTTGCTCTTAAGCCTTGCTATGTGGTAGCACCATTTAAACACCTGCCCACTCGACATAGCAATCCAGTGACTGATGAGGAGATAGTGGGTTTTGGGAATGACACAGAAAAAATGATTCAGTATCTGATTAGAGGTACAAATGAGCTAGACGTAATCCCAATTGTAGGCATGGGGGGACAAGGGAAAACGACAATTGCTAGAAAGGTTTACAATTGTGACAACACTGTTTCTCATTTTGATGTTCGGGCATGGTGCATTGTTTCCCAAACTTATAACCGGAGAAAGCTATTACAAGAGATTTTGAGTCAAGTTACCAGTTCCAAGGATAAGGGAGATAACGATGACATTCTCGCTGATGAGTTGAAGAAAAGCTTAATGTGCAAGAGATATCTCATTGTATTGGATGATATGTGGGATTTTATGGCATGGGATGACTTAAGGCTTTGTTTTCCTGATGTTGGAAATAGAAGCAGAATAATAGTAACAACTCGGCTTGAGAAAGTGGGTGAGCAAGTCAAGTATTATACTGATCCATATTCTCTTCCGTTCCTCACAACAGAAGAGAGTTGCAAATTATTGCGGAAAAAAGTGTTTCAAAAGGAAGATTGTCTGCCTGAACTACTAGATGTGAGTCAAGCAGTTGCAGAAAAATGCAAAGGACTGCCTCTAGTGGTTATCTTGGTAGCTGGAATAATCAAAAAAAAGGAAAATGGAAGATTCTTGGTGGAATGAGGTGAAAGATTCTTTATTTGACTATCTTGATCATGAGTCCGAAGAATATAGTTGGGCTACTATGCAGTTGAGTTTTGATAACTTAGCTGATTGTTTAAAGCCTTGTCTTCTTTATATGGGGATGTTTCCGGAGGATGGAAGAATTCCAGTGTCTAAATTGATAAGTTTATGGATAGTGGAAGACTTTGTGGAGAACATTGAATCTGCTGAAGGTTACTTGATGGATCTCATTAGCAGTAATGTGGTAATGGTTTCAAAGAAAGAATATAATGGTAAGGTCAAATATTGTCAGGTTCATGATGTAGTGCTTCATTTTTGCTTGGAGAAGAGTAGAGAAGAACGGTTTATATTGGCAGTGAAGGGGCATTGTAGCCAGCTTCAACCTTTTGAATGGAAGGAAAGTTGAGTAAGCTACAGTTTCAGTAAAGAGCTGTCCAAGTTTGCATCTCTCGGATCCAAAACACGGAAGCCTTTCCACCAACACTTGAGGTCACTAATAACGATACATGATGGAGAATTTATTGATGGGATTCCCTTCTGTCAGATTCTTAAATTGCTACTTCTTAAGGTCTTGGATTTGAGTTCCCATAAAGTGCGTTATTTGTCGACAGCTACATTGGAACCATTAAATCACCTGAAGTACCTTGCAGTTTCGACAGTTAAATTCTATTTTCATCCAGAATCACATCTGCCCCATCTTGAAACTTTAATTGTGAATAGTGAGTGGCCATCTATGTTACCAGCGTCTTTTTGGGAAATGGAAAAATTAAGGCATTTTGAGATTTGGAGAGCTGAATTTGATTTTGAAGAGGATAAGCAGGGGATGTTTGAAGGATTCTCTAAATTGGAAAATTTGAGGATATTAAAGAATATTGTTAGATTTCCAATTGATAGGGTGGATGTGTTATCAAGGAGGTGTCTTAATCTTCAACAACTTCACATCGAATTTGAATATCGAGGCGATAATGATTCTGCAGGGTCTTTTTGTCTCACATTGGAGAATCTTAGCCAGCTTCAAATACTTCACCTTTCCGTTGAGTTTCCCCTCATTGTATCTGGGTTACAATTGCCTTCAAATTTAAAGAAGTTGGTACTAATTGAGACTCGTATAGAAAACCTGACTTCCTTCCTTGAGGGATTACTAAGCCTGGAGTATCTCCAATTATGCGATTGTGTTCAAATTAGAGATTGGTGCCTTGGAGATGTCACGTTCCATAAACTAAAGTTGTTGAAACTGGTGTTCTTAAGTATCTCAAGGTGGAATGCCTCGGAGGAATCCTTTCCCCTGCTTGAAACACTTGTTATAAGCGGGTGTAAGAACCTCGTGGAGATCCCCCTTAGCTTTGCAGATATTCCAACACTGAAACAAATTAAGTTGATTAGGTGGTACAACAAATCTCTGGAGGCTTCAGCTGGGAGAATTAAGGAAGAAGTCGAAGCCATTGAAGGATGTGACCGTATTGTTATCACTACCCAAGTAAGTAGAAACAAATTCCTAAATATGTTCTGTTTTTTCAGTAGCTATATGCATCTAATGTGCAAACTATATGTTCCATACAGGAATATGGGGGAAGGAATATAAGGCGGCTATGAATCAAGTATGTGCTTGTCAACAATGGAATTTGATGCTTGCTTTCGCTTAATTGAGCACGAGGATTTGTTTGAATTTGAAAACTGCAGCAAAAGCACAGACAGTCTATTGTAACGCCTATGCATCCTCTTATATTGTAACACTACTACTGATTGCTAAGTTTGTTTTGATTGACCAATTCTATTTATCAGATGGTCTTTTACTGTGATTTCTTGTTGCCTTCTGTATCACTGTCAAAATCATTGTTTCGTTTTTGTTTTTGTAATTAGGTGGTTATTAATTTCTATAATCCCTTCATCTTACAACTTCTAGACCTGCAAAATTCTATATGTACACAAGTTTTTTTTTTGTTGAATACAAAGAACACCTCCCAATCATCAATCAATAATTTAGATATTTAGCAGCAGAGAATACTAAGTTGAATTGAAAGATGAGTATTCGTGAATGAAATCTGATTTGCATGTAGATTCAAAGATTTTGGTAGCTTAACACCAAATGATATGTATGAGACATGTACAAAAGTTATCTATGTTGTTTACGCTCTTTCAAAAATGTTGTCACTTCCGTGTTCGATTCACATCTTGCATTTTTGGAGGATCTGACATGGGTGCAACAATATTTTTAAAGAGTTTGACCATCATAGGAAGCCAGATACATATCACTTGTCAAACCCCTACTCAGATTTCCAGGAGGACAATGGTGGCGTCTCTGAATTTATCCAACAAAAATAAGATTTACTTGTGTGAATTATAAGACTCTAAGGGGCCGTTTTGTGTGAGAGATAACACTAAATAGTCTCGGGATAAAATTATAGATGTCATTAATTTGTTGTTTGGTGGGGAAGTTCGGAATAACTTATCTCTGGGTTAACAATTAGTACCGAGATAAGTTATCCTTCCCCATAGATGGTATAATAATTTCATCATAATTTTTCATGTGATAAACTTATTGAATGATAAAATTACCCTTCAAACTCATTGTACCTTTTGCTTGTACTTACAATATCTTATACTATTAAATATAGGATTATAGCAATTTTAAAATGTAGTGTAATAATAAGACAATATTCACATGATCATGCTAATTAATAGTACAAATTAAATATTAGTAACAAAAGTCAGGTGATATGTTTTATGCGTGTTGCTTCTAATTCTTCCGTTATTCCAACTCGTAAGGGCAATTTAAAAGATATTTTATTCATATCTTAATGTTCAAAATAATTTTATTTTATATTACGATATGATCAAATAAATCAAACGATATTCCGGTATTTTAGAGTATTTGTATGACGAGGCAAATGAGTCCAATTTAAATGAATGACACAGGGAATGAAATTGCAAATTGTATACTATAAAAAGTGAAAATTGTAATTCTGCATGCAAATAGACAACAGTAGAAAAATTTGGTTGAGCAGTAAAAACTTCTGTTGAAAATTTGGCTGAGTAATCAAAACTTTTGTTGGAGAGGGTATTTTGTAAAGAAATAATTTACGTTTAGGAAGTATGCAATGGATATTCTTTTTAGTATAACAAACAAAACAGTCAATAAAAAATAATCTCAGGATAACTAATTCCAGCATGAGTAATCTCAGCATAACTTATCCCAAACAGGTGATGTTCTATATGTCATTGAAAAACTTCTTCCTAGCTCTATAAACAAAGATGACACTAGCAAAATAAGTTTTTGCTCGATACAAATATTGGAGAAAACTAAGATCTGAAGGCACAAGTAGAGGCTTACTACAAATCCTTAAAATTCAGTCCATCTCAGTTACCACTGTTTGTGGATTGAACTTTCTGGATTCTCTTATAAGGAAACTGAATGAAATGTCGAAATTTGAATCTGATTTAGGTAATTTGGAGAAAGAGCTATCAACTCTTATATCCATTTTAGAGAAGGAGTTGTCATCTTTATCATCCATTTTCAGTGATGTCGCAAAGGTGCACCATAAACATAAAATTCCTAAATATCTTCAGAGACGTACCATCAATTTAGCATATGAAGATGAGCTTGCCATTGACTCTATTCTTGCTCACTATAATGGTTTCTTGCATATTTTTTGCTCACTTCCTACAATCTCAAAAGAGATCAAACAAATCAATGTGCAGATGACTGAGATGTGGTGCCTTGCTATATGGTAGCCTCATTTAAACACATGCCAACTCGAAATAGCAATCCATTGACTGATGAGGAGATAGTGAGTCTTAGGAATGACACAAAAAAGATTCAGTATCTGATTATGGGTACAAATGAGCTAGATGTCATCCCAATTGTAGGCATGGGGGACAAAAGTGTAATGACCCGGTTGATCATTTTTTAAAAGTCTCATGAAATTACAATTTTATCTCTTCCGATATCAACCTCGAGTCTTTCTTGTTTGAGTTTTGAAAGTTGGTTTCAAATTTGGTGTCTTTTTGAGGATTTGAGTTTTAAGTTGGAAAGTGTTGATATTTTAGCCTTAGGGTTGACTTTGGTCAATATCTGGTGTTTGGATGCTCGAATCAGAATTTCAAGAGTTCCTTGGATTCGAGGGATCATTTTAGGCCTAAGCGAGGTCTTGATTGATTTTTGAGAGGTCTCGAGCTTGTTTTCACCTTTTTAGTGTTATGTTAGTTTTTTGTGACTTCACGTATGTTGGATCAAGGAGACCCAGATTCGTATTTCGACGATTTCATTCAGTCTGGAACGTCGATTATAGTTAAATTTCATATATGGTTTGTATATATGGTTTCGAACGAATTCGAAGGGTTCATTTGATGATTTGATAGTTGCCTAATATTTCTGTTGTTTGTGTGATTCACTTTAGCGAGCATCGCTTCAACGAAGCATTGGTCACGTTAGCGAGAGGTCAATCCATTGACCTTTGCGGTCGTGATGGGATGTGTCGCGTTCACGACCTTCGCTTAACTGAAGGTATGTTCACGATCTCGAAGGCTAAATTTTATCAAAACGAACCCATGGTTGCTTTTGTGACATCAGAGGGGGGTTTTGACCTGCGAATTTCGGGTTTTAGCGCCATTTTCTAATTCTGAGCTGGGTAAAACCCTTGGAGATGATTTTGAAGAGAATTCTTGTGCTAAATATTTTGGATAAGATTTTGTGACCCTAAATCTTCATTTTAATTTCCTTTAATTATTTATGGATTTCAACATCAAACTTGAGATTTTGATTGGGAAATGACAAGGTTCTTCAAGAACTCAAGTTCTAAACAAAAATTGAGATTGTGAACTGATTTTTAGTCCTTTTTCAAAATGATTTTCACTAATGAGTTCCAAATGTCTTGGCTAATATATTTAAGTAAAGATTTTGCTATTTAAACCTTATTTGATTGACCCATTTTTTAAAATATATCAGTTGGGTATTGTTGTTTCTGGAATCTTAATATGAAACTTGATTGAAATATGTTGTGTGACTTTGGACATCATTCAGAAGGGCAAGACTCAAGTCTTGAATTGACTAGTTGATTGAGTTAAGGAAAGTGATCTCCTAAACCTTGTAAATTTAGTAGAATTTGTGTATTCCCTTCATTGTATGTGTGTTAGGGAGTAATGGGAACGAGGTGAAGGGTTCATTATTCCACTTGATTAATCTTAATAAATAAATAAAAAGATTAATGAAAAGTCATTGCGTTGATAATGATATTTTGTGAATTCTCTTGTTGTGGCCTCTATTTGATTGGTTGATGAAATGCTTTGATGGCATGAATGTAGACTTGAATTGCTTGAATTGTTGTCTCTTCTTTATGGTGTGAAATTGCATGTGTGCATTGATTGTTGAACACCGTGATAAAATATGTGAAATGATATAAAGCCAAATTAAAGAAAAATAGTTCCGGCTAGTGAAATGATGTAAAGCCGGTCGAAAATGTTTCTGGCTAGTGAAATGATATAAACCCGAAGGGAAATGGTTTCGGCTAGTGAAATGATACAAAGTTAAAGGAAAATGGTTCTGGTTAGTAATATGATATAAAGCCTAAGAAAAATGATTCCAACTAGTGATGTGATAAAAAGTTGATGAGAAATGGTTCTGACTAGTGATATCGTGCCGGACGAAAATGGTTCCGGCAAGAGTTGACGACTATTGTGATTTAATGCCTTTTAATACTTGTGATTGATTTACTTGTTACTTGTGATTGATCTACCTATTACTTGTTATTTTAAGTATATTCTTGAATTATTCAAGACAGTTTCATTCTTCATTATAAATTTGGTTCGCAAATGTCCTCGTCATTATGTTATTGGCTAAAAAATGTCCTTCAACTAGTAAAACAGTTCAAAAATACGTTTTTCTTACTAATGGTTACTCCAAAATAAAAATTAATTAATTAATTTTACCCTTGAATTATTCAAAATAGCACAATTTTGCCCTTATTCTTTTATTTATTTATTTAGGAGAGGGGATCAATGTACAAGACATATAATAGCATATAATGTAAAAAATAAGTAGTTTATACATATAAACACTTCTTATTTTATGAAATAAAAATGATGATCTACAAGAATTTTTTTTCCAAATCCTTATACACTAGGTTTGAATTTTTATTTATATCACATGCATTTCTTTCCATAATTATTTAAAATTTATTTTTACATTAATAATAGTGACTTTATTTGACTCACTCTAAGAATAATATGATAAAAAATAAAAAATTCAATATCTTGATACATTGTACTCCCTCTGTTTCAAAAAGAGTAATCTAGTTTGACTTGGCAGGAGGTGTAAGAAAATAAAGAAGACTTTTGAATCTTGTGATCCTAAATTAAAGTTGTGTCAAATATACAAAATTGCCCTTTAATCTTGTGGCCTTAAGCGTGCCACACGTGGAAAGCTGAAATTAAAATGTTATAAAAAAAATAGGTCACTCTTTTTTAAACAAACTAAAAAGGAAAGTAAATCATTCTTTTTTGAAACAAAGGGAGTATGACTTATCAATTTATCATAAATAGTGTAAAACTAGTCTAAAAATTAAAAGGCCAAAAAGTATATATCTTAAATTATTTTGTTATAACAAAATCGACCTCTTGAGGTCAGTATATTCAGCGCAATAAATCAAATATCGATCAACCTCTGAAAGTCAGTTTGTTTAAAATTAGTTTGTGAAAATTGACTTCCGAAAGTCATTTTTGAATTTATTTAAAGGAACCAACCTAGCTCCGAAAAGTACAAGAATAAAATTGACCCATTTTTTCTTGTTTTTGGAGATACTGTTAGGATATTTTTGAACTATTTTACTAGTTTGAGGACATTTTTAAGTAAAAAATATAATAAAAAAATAAAATTAACCTATATTTTAAATAATTTAGAAGTACATTTGACCTTTTCCCCTATTTATTTTGGTCAATAAACAGGGGAAAGTACAAATATATATAGTAACAAATGGTCTCAAATAATTATGGAGGTTAAAATTCCTTTTAAAAATTCTAAATCCGTCGCACATATAATTTCATCATATATATCGAATTTCTTTGTAGTGAAATCTTTAATTTTAGATCAAGATATCATAGTAAATTGTGGGCAATACTTACTTACAATAAACATTCCTGAAGTTGGAAGATTGCACATCCGATCATCGAGCGGCACAAGTACACTCTTTCCATCCAACCTGATGATTCAACTAATTTTTTTTAATTTTAAAAAATATACCTTCCACTATGATTTTTAGTACTCATGATGATATTAATTAGCAAAATAGAAAGGTCTAGGAAGCTCTCAACTTTAATTAAGGGCCCTTGATAATGGGAAGTGAGTAGAAACTAAGTACTTTTCAACGCACATGGACAACACAAATATCATAGTGGGGAGAAGCTGATAATTAGTTTTTAAAAACAATGTATTAGTCATTAGATTAATGAAACCACTTTCTTAATTTCAACTTCCACTAACACAAAATCTTATGATTTCTACCATATCTAAAACCCTAAAAAGTATCATCTTACATTTTATAATGTTTTCTTTATATTTATATTTGAAGTCAAAAAAGGTCACCTGCGTTGCCAATTTTGTCTAACTATCGATAGTGAAACTTTAATATACAATCAAACTTTTTTTTATATATATATATGATATCGTTTGTTTAGATATGACAATCAAAATGTATAACATGTCACAATATATAAGCATAAGATAATATGAAAGTTAATTTGTTTTTCTTGAAATAAAAACTATATTGAGATGTTATTGTAGAAATGATTAGCCCTAGTAAAGAAATATTTGATTGTACGTATATGCAAGGGGTCATTTATAACAGAGGATAAGAGATAAATAATTTCATAGTAAAATGCATGATTGTTTTATTATATATTTTGTTAAGGATATTAATTAATTTCGAGATCATTTATTTAATTATTTATACTAAAAATACTTAGATAAGATTGGATCGGATAAGTAATACCATGAAATATTCCAACTCATGAGATATATTTGTCTATTCCATAATCGTTTGATTCACAAACAAAGTTATATTCCAGGATTATAGTCCTGAAATTATGATTCTGGGACTATTGTATTCCACCTTAGAAATAGGACAAAATAATATCAATTTGAATGAGATAAGATGATATATATGGTATGGAGAAAATTCTATTGGGAGCGCCAACTCCGAATGGGCGCTGCAGTGCGCGATTTGGATTTAGTTGGAGCTCCAATGTGGGTTCCGGATACCGGATGGAAAACCAAAAAAAAAAAAGAGATATATATTCAAAATTAATTTTGTGATTAAAGTTATACTTAAATAACTACTCCCTCCGTCCCATTTTATGTGAGGTAGTTTGACTCGGCACGGAGTTTAAGAAAGAAAGGAAGACTTTTAAAACTTGTGGTCCAAAATGAATGATAAAAATTTGTGTGGCTGTAAATCATTTCATAAAGGGTAAAATAGACATTTTATAGTGAAATTGTTACTTAATATAGAAATGTGTCATTCTTTTTGGGACTAACTAAAAAGGAAAGTAAGTCACATAAATTGGAACGGAGGGAGTATAAATTTATATTTTCAATTAAATCAAACATAATATTTATCTTATACTTAATCCTGAATATTCTATCATAAAAGTTTTAAAATAAAAATTAATGACTTAATGGTGCTGCATCATCACTGCATGCAATAGGCACCATTAAGTCATTAACTTTATTCACATTGACTTAATGACTTAATGGTGCCGCATGCAATTGCTTTAGATAAAACTTTGTTCACATTGACAAAATAAATAAATCAATATTCTTTTTTAAAATAAAAGAGTTCTTATTTTGTATTCAAATATAATTCAAATCCCTTGTCATGAAAATGATAAATTTGATGGTAGGATGAAAAATTACAAAAATGAAAAACTAACAAACAAATGAAACAGAATGCTCCAAAAACAAGGTTTAATTTAGTATATAGAAAATGACATATGTCTTGGAATGTTTTCTTGGTAGATCTCTATATATCCTTTATTTCCTATAAAAAAAAAATATATTAATGTCCTTTTCTCATGAATGTGATGTCACTTGACATTAGATTCGAGGAGATTCAACAAATTATGTAAAAGTTTATAGTAATTCAATTTTTTTTTTACTTAAAAATTTATATATATTTTAAATTCTAAATTTATCGTCTGTCTTATTTGTTTGTACTTAATAAAGATTTGAATGATTCAGACATTAGGCCTATTAAGAGTCTGGTTCGGTCAGACTTGAAAGGTAGTCTGAAGGCCATTCAGTTCTTTTGGTAAATATCAAATTTTGCAAGTTTTATCACAATCCTTTCGGAACCGTGCTTTTTTGTAACCATTAATGTGGTTTCTTTCATTTTATTTTGGTTGACTATTGATGTAGCATCTCATGCTGCATAAATGTATATATTATTTATAGTTAGATACATTTAATAATTATAAATCATATATTATTATTATTATTATTATATATTTTATTAATTTTGTGATCTTATTATGTTATATTAATATAATATTTAATTATTATATCATTTAAAATTTATTTTGTAGGACGATAATAGTTATGTTGCTATTGTTGTATTGCTTAAATTTAATAATTCTTAACTCAATATATTTATATGTTAAAAAAGAAAATATTATAATTATTCAGTGTTCAAATTATCACTATTTTATTACTTCTATCATTATAATTACATCTACTACACATCACTATCACTATCAATCACTAACAATTAAGGTCAATCTCTACTACAAACTACATTCACAATCATAACTAGAACTAGAGGTGTTCATGGTTTGGATAAAAACCGATTCAAACCGAAAAACCAAATCAAACCGATTAAATGAACTGATTTAATTTGGGTTTTGGTTTGGTTTGGTTTGGTTTAGATTGTTAAGAACCGATAGTATTTGGTTTGGTTATGGTTTTGTTCGGAAAAAATCGAAGAAATAACCGAACCGAACCAACAAATTATATACATAATTTTTATTATTATACATACATAATATATTAGATTCATAAACAATTTTAAAGATTTTATATATGTTTCATCAAAATTTATTTATAATTTACTTATGAAAAAAAAATGTCCAAGGTGAGAACATTTTTCTTTTTGGTTTCATGTATATGAGTGTCTATGGAAATTCTTTGTGGGACTAAAAATGTCATTGTCTCTTCCTTCTATGCCAAAATAGTGAATTTTGAAGTTTTATTCAGTAAATTCAATGATCGAAAGTTCTGTAATGCCAGTCATTCTAACTA
>JAJOOF010004877.1:0-25219 GCA_029582545.1 Solanum lignicaule | reverse complement strand
CAAAAGAGATATAAAGAACAGAATTTTGACCTTGTTTGTCTAGCCACTCCAAACTTTTGTGCCTGGTGCTTGAACCCTTTTGTAGTATAGGTCCAATGGACCATTGCTTCTTGTTTGCATTCATCTCCAACTTGCTTAGCAAATCGACATAAGTTCCTTCGATCAATCTGCATGAGTTGAATATATCACCTGTCCTGTAGTGCATAAACTCATACTGATAGGCCATAAAGTTCATGATTTCAAAAGAAAAACACCCTTCCATTGATGGTATAACTTTTGGCATTCCCTCTACTGGAAAAGGTCTTCCAATAGCATCCCAAAAGCTAAAGAATTGAGTGAAAGCTGAGATACAATGAAAGGCATAGGACTCAGCATTTGGAATACTAGAAAACTCTTGAACCACAGAAGACATAAGAGGATCATGTATAACCACAATTCTCTTCACTTTATTGGAGAATTCATGAAGGAGATTCGTAAACGGTTCGTGTAACTGTTTAGATGCTTCAAATGATGGTTGGAGATGTGTTGGAAATTTCATGATGGAATTTGGAATTATTGGAGGAGGTGAATCAAAATGTGGAGTTGGGAATTCATGAAAATGAATTTGCTGCATATCTTGAAGGTTTCTTGATTTAGCTTGCTGAATATGAGTTTTGTAACCAACAAAATGAACTGGAACTCCAAATGAAGATATCAGACATGAAAATTGTAACAGCTGGTTTAGATGGCCTTGTGCTGGAAATGGCACTACAAATACAACAACAGATTCTAAACTGCTTTTGTTGTAACTATCTTTGTGTTGATCATCTGCCATGGTTCCTTAAGATTTTTTTTGGGCAAGTTCACTGGTGTTACTTGTGTAGATCTTGTTATATAGAATTTGTTAAACTTATTTCTAGATAATGTTTCTTGGTTAATAAGCAAAAGAAAGTCAACAATACATATATTAAGGTAGTCTAAAGAATAGGATTTTTAAAAAAAACTGAACTTTGTCAGATTATAAGATATGATTTTTTAAAAACTGAACCTTACCTCATCATCTACATCATATGGCAGCAGCTGTTTTCTATATTTTGTATGCTTCTTGACAATTAGACTTAATTGGTACTTGAATAAAACAAAGTCAATGACAGCACAAAATATATTTTAAGCCAAAAGTGAGCACTTCTGTAAAATTTGAATAGAAAATCAACTTTGTTAGATGCAAACCATTATTCTCATCTTTCCCTTTTTTTCAGAAACTATGTTGCTCGACTCTTCAAAATATCGATAAATATGTGATTTGGGTCCAACACCAGTGCAACAAATTTGTGTGCAAGGAAAATGGACAGTTACTTAGGCCTTACACCAAAAATATAAGCATTTAAATCTCAATCAAGGGTTGATGGTGCTGTTTTATTTTTTTGAAGTACTTGCCACTCCTCTCCAACCAGACAGTCTATAGGGTGCTCATAAGGTGGAGCTCTCCGGTCTTTTTGAGCTATTGCAATATTAAAATTATTCTCGTGGTTGATTATATTTTCAAAACAAACAACTTAGTCAATCTAACAATCAAAATAACACGTAATATTCACTTTATAGCATAGTATTCATGAAATGAAATTACTTAATAACTTGATTGATGGATATTGTGAGTGAGCTATGCGTGCTTGGAGATCTTCATGATAGAAACATGATATGTTTACCAAAATATTACTAGTTAAATATTGAGCTATCGAGTAAAGACGATAATTTTACCACCTAAACGTTGTTTCTATGTATTGATTGATTTCTCAAAAATATTGTCTCACATGTACGCAAGGTCAACATTTTTGATGAGTTCGAGCACCAGCAATATAGTTTGCGCAGTAATAAAATTACAATAATTATTTAACTGCTAGCCGTTGCCTTCACTTCCACTCACACTCTACAGTCTACAGAATCTCTAGGGTTCCTACTCCGCCATGTCACTACCCATCACTCTTTTCGCCGGAATCCTTCCCCGGAACTCTGTACGCCGCTTTATTTCAACGCGTTCACGACCAACATTGCCCACCATTGAATACCCACTCAGCCACCCAATCTATACCATATGGGCTGCCAACACTTCCTTAGGGAAAACCTTAGTCTCTGCTGGCCTTTCCACTTCTTTCCTTTCTTCCCCACACCGTAAATTCCTCTACTTGAAGCCTGTCCAAACTGGGTTCCCTGAGGACTCTGATTCCCGCTTCGTTTATAATAAGTATTCTGAATTTTTCTCCCAAAATCGACCTGAATTCTCTGTTTTTGCCTCGAATCATGTGCTCAAAGCATCAGTTTCAGCTTCAGAAGCTGTTTCGGTAGGCGGGTTTGAAATAGAAAGGGATAAAGATATGAACTGTGGGAATGGGGTTGTGAATTTGGGGTTGTATGAGGAAAGTAAGTTGCAAGGGTCTGAGAATTGGGAAATGAAGGGTTTTTCGAAGTTAGTTTGTAAGACAATGTACGGGTGGAAAGAGGCGTTATCGCCACATTTAGTGGCAGTGAGGGAAAATGCTAGAGTGGAGGATGATGAGTTGTTGGGGATGTTGAAGGGTTGCTTAGGGAGTGAATCAGAAAGTGAAAAAGGTGAAGTTTTGTGTGTTATTGAGACTGCTGGTGGTGTTGCCAGTCCAGGACCATCTGGTTCACTTCAATGCGACTTGTATAGGTGCGTGGGTTTTTCGAGTTACTTGGAATTTTTTAGCTTTCTATATGTCGAGAGTATTAACTGCAGATTTTAGGTACTTAGATACACAATTGGTTTGTAGATGAAAATATACTAGGAACGATAAATCCGGAATTTTAGTCTTACTGGTACTCCAATGTAAAGATTACAGCTTTTGTTCTCATCTTGAAAAAGAAAACATACATTTTGTCTAGCGTTGATTTGGTAGAACCATGGAAGTATAATGAGCTTAATGTTTTTTTTGAATAAAGTATAATGAGCTTAATGTTAAGAGTGCTGTAATGTCAAGCCTACTTGACGATATTATAGTTGTTTGTACATATGTAAGCGAAAACACAAACGAAGAATCTAGTCAATTGGTTATCAAAAAGAATCTAGTTAGTTATCTATGTCAAAATCTCAGCTTACATTCCTAACAGTGATGTGACCATTAGTATTTAGTACTATTCCTAGAAGAAATTTTCTTGGTGACTAATTTAGTGAGATGCCTCTTATAAATAGGCAACTTTTGCCTCAAGTGCGCTATGTTAGTGACTACTGCTTGATGAATTGAGTTGGCAAATGGAATTGCTTGACAGGAAAAATTGTAGACGAGGCGATGTGACTGTCAGTACTTCTAGCATACCATCATAATTTCTAGCTATCTTCTCTTATTTTGAACCCCTAAAGTAGCAATCCATGATTACAAGCCCACTAAAGATGCAAAGTAAGAAAGATTTTTCAACCTGAACTTGTTGAGAATTTTTCTTAAAGTCAAAGTTTTCTAAACTACTTCACCTATCAAGAAGGAGATCAATGGTAAGCTTAATACAAACAGTAGAAATGTGCGCTCAGCTTTAGGATACATGCTACTTACATTGTTCATTGTTCAAAACTAAGATGAATAAGAATGGCAGAGGTGGACACTCAACCTTATAATACTGCAAGCAAGATCTTTCTTTATTGGTTATCAAATCATGTTTAATTGAATTACCCAAAATTAGATGCCTTTCAAAGAAAACAATATTAATATCTGTTACTCTTGTATGTAAGTACTTTAGAGACTGCTGCATTTACATTTCAAATGTAACAGCTTCTTTTCGTTTCTTGTTTTGGCAGATTCACAGTTTTACTTGTTATGGCTCAACAGCCAATTTTTGATTTGCTTTCTTCTTTTACAGACCTTTTCGCTTCCCAGCTATTCTTGTTGGTGATGGAAGGCTAGGGGGTATTTCAGGAACTATTTCAGCCTATGAAAGTTTAACACTTCGAGGTTATGATGTTGTTGCTGTAATATTTGAAGACCATGGCCTAGTTAATGAGGGTCCATTATCATCTTACTTACGGAGAAGGTGAACCTTTAGCTGTTTTTCTATTGATTTGAATTTTTATTTTGAAGTGGAAAATATTGTATAACACCAGTAATTAGGCATTATCCGTGAGTATCTTTACTGCTTCAGTTTAGGCCCTAATAATATCGATGGGTGTACCACCCAATCTTGTTTCCATGTATTTTCATTATGAAACAAAAAGAGCTGAAAGTTCATTTCTTGGCTGACAGGGTTCCTGTGCTCATTCTTCCACCTATACCAAAGGAGATGTCAAATAACCTGATGGAGTGGTTCCAAGAAGCGCTGTCTACTTTTCATTCTCTTGAAGAAATAATGCAGTCAGATTTTCTGGAGAGAACATCTAGATTACGCAACATGCCAAGGAAGGCACATGATATTTTCTGGTGGCCCTTTACTCAACACAGACTTGTACCAGAAGAAAATGTGACAGTTATAGATTCACGGTGTGGAGAAAACTTCGCGGTGCACAAGGTTGTGAATGTTACCTCAGGTTATGAATATGCTATTGTTTTTGTCATTGATCTAGTTCATTTCTGACAGTACTTTTGGAAATATATGCTCAGCAGTCGGTACTAGAAATAATTGTCCTAAAACTCTTCGACTGCTGCAAATTATCTACATATTAGTGATATTATTGTTGCTGGTATTCTTCTTGTTTTCCTCTATAGCCTTTTTCACCTTCTTTTTTGATGTTACAACTGCTTCCATCTATCTGCTGTTTCTATCAGGAGAGAAACTGTTTATTCCTTTCTTATGCTGTGTGTTAACCTTCTACTCACACGCTGGTTTCGTTTTCTGCTTTTTCTGTAGGTTAATAATAATGTTGATTTAATCACTCAACAATTTGATGCATGTGCAAGTTGGTGGACACAGGGACCTGATGCTACTTTACAGGTCAGTCTGTAGATATGTCCTTGCTAATAGCAATTTAGCCAACCTCAATGATTGTTTTATAGCAAGTCACTATAACCGAGAACTTTTCTTTGGCATGTGCATGCTTGTGTTCGAATAGTGAACAAGGGGAATGGAGATGCATATGATTGAACATGATTGGCAATTTGTTGAAACAGTTATCCCCTTTATCACAAACTTATCAATCATAGATGCAATCATCTCCAATGAGCCTTAAATGAGCTAATTAATGAGGATGATTTTCCTGATAGCTTAAGAGTGCAGAAATCACGAGCCTGGACATAATTTAGATTATGTAACCCTGCTAATACTTTTTTCCTATGCTCTGAAACAGAGAAACCGAAATTCCTGAGAAAGGTAACACTTTTTCCTTATATGCTGCTGAATGAAGGTGGTTCTTCCTTGACAAAACGACAACCAAACCACAAAAATAAAATAAAAATTAAAAAAATGAAGCTTTATTTGGTAAATTATCTTACAGTTAGAGGGACATCTCCTGGAGCAAAAATACTAGATTTGTTCGCATATGCTTTGCTTTGTTCTCTTTAAGACTTTATACCCTGTTATTTAAATTGTTAGCATTGTATAAGACTATAACTCGATTTCCTCTGTTTGTCTTTAGATGGTTTCAGATTGAGCTTGCACGAGATATGGGTTATGCTACTGCTAGATATGGGCATGTTATGTTTCCTGAAAATGTTTACGAGCCGGCTTTGGAATGTGCTGAACTTTTGCTTGAAGGCGTGGGAAAAGGTTTGTCTGTTAAACCCTGTCCTCGCTTGCCTTGTTATTTCTTAGTGAAATTAGCGAGCTGGTGTTATGAGGCTAATCAGTGTTCTTATCATTGAAACTCTTTGTATTTCTCCATGAGAGAGCATGTATTACATGAATTCAATCTTTATATTTATTTGAGTTTCTTGTAGTTTTTCTTGATTACAGCTCTTTGAGGGACCATGTTGCTAATTGTTCATGCAGCAATTTTTTCATGTGGTTCTGTGTTGACATCTTTATCAACCAGTAATCTGTTTTATTCCTACATGTTCGGCAAGAAGTTTACCTTCAAAAAAAAATTGTTTGGCAAGAATCCTAACCATCTAAACATAAGCAGTTAAATACTACCTATATAGGCAAGTAATGCCTCGATTTTAGCTTTTATGCTTATATTTTTTCCATGGCTTGAAAATTCTGAAAATTGGTTGAGATGTTTTGGAATCGTACATTCCTTTATGCTTGTTCCATAACCATGAAAACTATTTCTACATGATGTGCCAATAGGAAAATATTGGAATTCCTTTTCATTTGTTTCTTTTCAAATGTCCTAATTCGTATTTCTTAGATATTTGTCTCCAAATTTTTTAGTTAAGACTGTATCTGAATCTTATGAAATGCTATTGTAACAATTCTTGTGTGCCATAGTGTTTTTCATGTCTTGTATACCCAAATAATGTTAAATATTTCCAGACTGCACAAAGATGAGTTCTCTAACAACATTGTTTTTGTAGGGTGGGCATCGAGAGTATACTTTTCAGATAATGGCTCTACTGCAATTGAAATTGCTCTTAAAATGGCACTACGGAAGTTCTTGTTTGATCACAAGATTGTCTCTGATGATTTGGTGGCTAAGAATGCTGAAAGTCGTGTTGATTTAAAGGTGGGTAATACTTAATGTCTTCCAAGTAGTTGCACTTTGTTTTATCTGTTGAGTTGATAATGTTGATTGGCCAAATGTGTCCCAAAGTATCAGTTTTCACTGTTGAAAAGGGCCACTTCATTTACTTAATGTACTTGGAGAACAAGGAATGATCAATGCACCACTCCAATTGGGTGCTTGTAAAGATCTGACATTTCAGTTAATGTCAAGTTTGAGCAAAAGCTAAGTAGCTTTTCAAATCACTCGTTTTATTTTCTTCACCATATTAAGCCGTCTTGTTTTCGGCTGGCACTTGACATTTAGTTGTAACTTGTAAGGTCAGATGCTGCTGGAAGATGCTAGAAGACCTAGTACTCAAGTTTCTTCCCTTTCACAAACTTGACATCAAAGCATGTAGTATCTCTATCATATGCATTGCAAAATGCTAGTTTATGTATGGAGCTTTCTGTGTCATGAACCAGGTTTTAGCACTCAGAGGATCTTACCACGGTGACACTTTGGGTGCTATGGAAGCACAGGCGCCATCACCGTATACTGGTTTTTACCAGCAACCATGGTATGACCTTATCTTCGTGAAAGATTTTCGTTTTTCTGGCGGCAGCTTTTCATTGCTGCAAAAGAATTTTGTTATTTCTTTTGGGAGGTTGAATTATCATTGCCATTAGATATCAGGTACTCATAACTAAACAGGATAATTCAATTATTTTGTGCGTAACTAAATATTTCTGCATGATTACCAAGGCTCTAGAAGATGAAAACATTTTTATTATGGGTTCTTTTTTCATTTATACAAATCATGCATTTCCAAATCAACAAATCTTACTGGTAATAAATATATAGAAGCATTGAAGCAGAACTGATGCTTCTGCGCAAAATAGATTATGATGCCATTGTGGTGTCACACTGCGAGAAAGATGAACATGGGTCAAATTGCCTTGCAGCATGCACATTATACAAAGTCAGTAGATAGACCTGAGTAGTGAGTGCTGTATTTCTGCTCAAGTTTTAGAAGTTACTTGGAACAGCTTTGGCAATTTGATTGAAACTCAAATTATTTATTTGAGAAGATTGAAATACATTTGACTGTCCATAATCCATATGGTGAAGTATGAGGTGAGATGTAATCGGTGCAAACACTTCCACTCGGTTCTTTTGGAATTCCAAAATAGAGGGGTGACAAACAAAAACTTTATCGGAGTAGTTGACCTTTTCCTTGATCTGCTTGATAGGAAAATAATTCATCAGCCTGATCCAGCTTTACTTAAAATGCATGGCAGAATGGATCCTTTGGTAGGAGAGCCATGCCTGATTACTTGGGCTGCTATTTAAAGAAGATACTCTACATGATCAAGAGCCCAAAAAGAAGTGCCAAAACTTACAGCTATTTAAGTAGTTATGTGAAGCTCATGATGATCATCCTGATTAGTGTGAGCAATTTGATACTGCTGTTTAATTAGTAGTATATGAAATTAAAAAGAAAACTTGTACCTGTCTTCCGGTGTGGCGGTGTTCATAATGGTTAAAGAAATATGCTATGCCTAATGTTGTCAGACTGTGAATCTTCTTGGGTTCTGTTTTGATCTAGGAACTTCACTCTTTTATTCTTTTAACTCATACATTCCATGCCAGATTGTGTATGTCTTGGCAGTTAGGGTGACCATGATATCTTTACAGTTTTGTCCTTGGGCAAAATCTGAAGTATTGAACATATTGTAAATTTGCAGGTATAAGGGAAGAGGTCATTTTTTAGATCCACCGACAGTTGCCATGCGTGATGGTGTTTGGAAACTTAGCCTTCCTCAGGAGATTGAAACTCTTAAACCCAGTCTTGAAGATTTGAGTAAGTGAAGCGTAAATTCTGGTGATATTCTTATTTCAGTTTTTCAATAATCTAAGCATTGGTTTTCTTTTCAGCTTTCAGTTTGCGCGAGAACATATTCAAGGAAAGCCGTGACACTTCAAATCTTGCTGATATATATCACTCGTATATATGGAAAACACTACAGCTAATTATTGACTCAAGCGGATCTACTCGGACTGGAGCATTGATTATAGAACCAGGCAAGACTTTGACATATGCACAAGTTTCTTTTTGGTCTTTTCTTCCCCTCCATCTTTTCCTTCTTGCTCACGACTCATGCTTTACATAATTCTAGATGCATTTACTTTTTTGGATCTTTCTCTTTCATAATCTTTATCATATATGGTTTACTTTTCTTTTTGAAATTTTTGGTGAACAACATGCGCAATGGCTTTCCATATAGGAGTTTTTGGTTATATGAGATTAAAAAAAATTCTAATTTATGGAATTATTATTATAACTTACTAAACAAACAAGTAATATTGTGTAAAATATTCTTAGTGGTCGTTTGTAGGGTGTATAAGAATAATGTTAAATAGAGTGTATTAGTAATGTTTGTAATAGTTATACAAAGATCATTTCTTATGCATTATTTGGTTTGGTGTATTAAAAATAGCATGTATTGCATAATTTATTTTATAATTATTTATTTACAAAGATACCCTCCACAAATATGACGGAAAAGATGTAAAAAAGGGTTTGAGGGGAAATTGGCATGCATTAGTAATGCACACCTCAATATACAATAGAGTGTATAACTAATGCTTGCCAAACAAAGTACTACTAATACACAAAGCTAATGCATGCATTATTCCTTCTAATACACTCTACCAAACGACCCCTTAATGATTTTCTTTAATGTCTATGGTGACAATTAATTAAGAATATTTTATGCCATTCGTAATGATTCTTGAAGTTTCTGTAGCAATGCGGTTTACTTGCAATTATTTGCAGTGATACAAGGTGCTGGAGGAATGGAAATGGTTGATCCACTATTTCAGAGAGTACTTGTTAAAGAATGCCGAAGTCAAAAAATTCCTGTTATTTTCGATGAGGTTTTTACAGGATTCTGGCGTCTGGGAGCAGAGGTTTGTTTACTAGATTACTTGATGTATGAGTTTTCTGGGTTCTTAGCCAGATCACTCGATGTGTCAATTCTCTGGTTTTAGGAATTTCAGTTTGTGGCTTTTGCTTTTTCAGTCTGCTACGGAGTTTATCCGCTGTAAGCCAGATATAGCCTGTTTTGCCAAGTTGATGACTGGTGGCATTGTGCCCTTGGCTGTCACTTTAGCATCAGAAGCTGTTTTTGAAGCATTTGTTGGAGATTCAAAGGTATATTCATCAGTGTTTACCATCTGCTTGTCAAGTATTTGCTTCTGTGAGCGAAAAACTTGTTTCAGCCAAAACTTTGTTGGATCTGCTAAAATGCCCTTTTTGCTTCTCATTCGTGGTTGGCCAATTCAAGTACTCAAATATAACATCAAATGATTGGTGGTGTAACCTCATTCCTTTGCTTCAGCTCCAGGCACTCTTGCATGGTCACTCTTACACTGCTCATGCAGTGGGTTGTACAGCTGCTGTAAAGTCAATCAAATGGTTTAAGGACTCCAAAACAAATCATAATCTGATATCTGAAGCTATGCTGCTCAGGGAGGTATGTGAAAAAGCAGTTGGCTGATAAATGTTATTGTAGTTTAATCACTGGGAATTTGCATTTATAAAAACAACGATTACTAAAAGTTGCATTCCCTTTCTGTTCCCGAAAACAGTGTCGCTCCTCATTTTTATGAAAGTTCCCTAATAACAGTTTTCTGTTTTCTCCCTTGATAAAGTAAACAGTTCTCTGATTTTTGTCTCCTAGACTGTTTTGGTGGAAACATGTAAATGTCCTTGTTTCAGACTATTCAGCACAATATTCTAGGATAATTAAAAGGGGAAATTACACATTTGGCCGCTCGGACAAAAGTATTTACATCTGCTAACCTATATACGTAAATGTATATATAATACATCTTCCTGCTATTTTTTGGGGTGCGCGGCTATTTATGCAACTTCCCTAATTAAAATTTCTTTGCACAAACAATTGGAGCCCATAAATTTGCAACCTATCGAAGCTGGGTAAGCATATTAGTATAGTATACCAAAATATTCAAAATAAAATAAAATTGGGGCGTACCCTTCGGGGTGGCCTAGTGGTTTGGGCTTGGGACTTCCATGTTAAAGGTTTTAAGTTCGAAACCCCTTGCCAGCGAAAGCAAGGGGTTTGCCTTCTGGGTCGAGCTCGTCGCACCGGGCTTGCCTAGTGTGGGTTACCTCTCCTATGTGGTTTGCGAGCTTTTGCATAGGAGCGGGGTTTTTACCCTGTGCACATCCTTTTTTTGGATGTGCACAGGGTAGCGGCTGCGGGTTTCCCTTGTCATCAAAAAAAAATTGGGGCACACTCTAGAGCACCAAGTGTGATTTTGATCGACTTTAAAATTGCCGTTTGGGTTTTGCCACATTAGATGGATCCCTCATTTGCCTTGATTAGGTGTGGGGGGTACTCCGTGCTGATTCTTTGTAAAAGCCACTAAAATGTAGCAAAAGACCTGTTGTAACTATGCATACTCCTACACACCCGTGCTACACACATACCCGTAAATGAATCTATGTGTCGTAACATAGGTTCTTTGTACCATTGATTCAAATTATACTGAAGAAAGTATCCAGAGTCATTACATTGACCCAAATTTCTACCTTTATCCACCGATTAATTTGAACCAAAAATTAGGAAAACACTGCAGCAACGCTAGGTCACCTTGTAAAAGAAATTGAAAAGGGGCCTGTTATAAAAGATGAATTCCCAACATCTTGTTTTTAACATGTTATTTTGTGTTTCCCACTTCATTTCTTGGATGTTTGCAGCTGTGGGATTCAGACATGGTGAGACAAATTTCCTTACTTCCAGCAGTGCATAGAGTGGTTGTGTTGGGGACTCTATGTGCATTGGAACTTCAAGCAGAAGGCTCTAATGCTGGGTATGCAGTCTATTCTACTTTCTTGTAAATTAGAAGTTTTCTTATTCGTTTTGATTGTCAATGCAGTGATTGTTTAAACGTGGAAATTCTTATTCTTACCTTAAATACCATATTAAAGTGGTGCACCATATATAAGCTGTGACATAGAGCTCCAATTAAGAATCATTTAGAAGCTTATTTAAGACATATCTGACTATGTGCTTTTTTGACATGCATAATTCATTGGTAATAGCATACATAACTTACATGAGGGACTTATTTGCCTTCCCAAAGGCGAACCAATTTCTGATCGAAGATGAAAAAACTAGTGTATGACTCTGTCAACAAGTTAAAGTCTAATTGTATATTTTTGTTTTGCTTAGCTGGAAAATCTAAATGAGGCTGAATTAGTGTTGCAGATGTTAGAATCCATACTGGACTAGATAGGGAATACTTTTGCTACTTTTGTTGTTTTGCTTCGACAACATTGTACAGTTCCTATAACACATCCTTTGTGCTACTGTATCAATAAAATTACTTGACCTCCTCAAAAAAGAAAAGAACTAGTATTTGAAGTTTATCATAAAAGAATCAATGTTTATACATCTGATTTGTAGTGCAGGCATATGATTAGCAAGAACGTCATAAAAGTCAGTTCCTTTCTTAGAAATATCACAAAATTAGTCAGTTACCATATGCAGGACTGTTGTTATCTTACTCATTATCTGATACTAATAAGTGTTTCTGAAACGGTTTGTTGTAGTGCCGGCATCAGTTTCTATATAGATTTGTCACCAAAACTATGAAGTGGACAGTTCTGGTTTTATCTTTGCTTGTACTGCATCTTTTTGTGATACTTGTGAAGCTGAATTTTGTCTCAAAACATGCAGGTATGCTTCTCTATATGCTAGATCTCTCCTTCAGAAGCTCCGGGAAGACGGAATCTATATGAGGCCTCTTGGCAATGTCATTTATCTCATGTGTGGGCCTTGTACATCACCTCAAAGTTGCAGCAACTTGTTAAACAAGGTGTATTCAAGACTTGAGGAGCTCTAAACCAGTGAATCTATGTCAAGCTCAGGAGTTCACTAGGGGTGGGCATAACGTCAACACAAAATCCAAACTTTTTGGATGTTAGGTTTAGATTTTTGGATTATAGATTAGACATGGAATTTTATTTTTAAAATCTATGGAGTTTGGATTGGATATCGGATTTAATAACTACCAATTTTTGGATATTCGAAAGTCTGAAATTTTATACCTTATATTCAGTCCTACCCAGAGAGCTAACACAATATAGACATAACGAGAATAGACAAATAAATACATAATACAAGCCAAGACCCTCCTAAAGCTTGTGCTGATGGCACTCTCTTCAGAAATGCTGATAGGGCTGTTTCCTCCATCTCTGGCTAGAAAAGAATGTATGCGTCAAACTTTGATGTCTCACTGGTTTAGAAACGACGAGATAATCATCAAAGTTCGGGAATACCTCACTGCACCCGACAAGAAGGTGGCTAATCAGTATAGTAGGTTATTGGATAGACTCAGTGTTACCATTTCATTTGCTAAATCAATAGTATTTGAAAATGGAACAATTGAGTTTGCTAAGAGGTTTTGGATACGAGATATGCAAAAAGGATCTAGCGGCTCCAGCTGCATTGATGATAGTCCTTCATTGCGACTTAGATTGCACGATCAAGATCAAAGTGTCCGTCCATTTGGTGTCGTATCTTCCAAAAATAGTGTAGTTTTTGAGTATTTGAAGTTGCAAAACTTAAGTATTGGGACTAACAAATCATGGTCCCACGACTTACAAAACATATTTATAAAAAGTGACTTATAAAACATATTATCAAATACGACTAACAAACGTGTCAATTCATAATAGTTAAACGTCACTTACAAGTTACAAAATATATTGAAATCGGAGTTTTTGAAAGAATTATATATTGCCTATGCCAAATATGATTAATAAAATTATTCTTATTAAATGCTACTTAATAATCATGACGATACATCTCGATTTCTAAATGTGATCTATAAATCACATTCATTAAAAAAAAAGACTTATAAATCGCATTTACAAAATGCGATTTACAGGCACTTGTCAATGACAAATTACAAACATATGCCATTTGCCTTATTTTTATTGAATATGCTAATTTCTATTACAAATCAAAAATATAAAGAGAAATAATATATGCATTCTAATTTTTGTGCTTACAATTCATCAATTACAATTTATATATTATTAGTCGTTGTATAACTTGTATTTAGACCAAACAACTTCATGTAACTTAAAAAGTGCTTACAATTTGTGCTTTTATTTAGTCACAGTCTCATAGTATTTTTGTAGTTTCAAGTTTGTTTACTTAAGAAAATAGCAAATGTCTAAACTTGATTATAATTTTACTTGTTAATACATGTGATTAATATACTTTTAGTTACTTATATAAAAGAGTTTACACATACCATATTTGAGAAAAAAACAAAAAAGTCTAAATCAGATTACTATAAAATTATATTCAATTAGAGTTGTTAATGTGGGTTGGCTATCCAATTCGAACTTAGCCCATACATGCTTTGGATTTAACAGACTGGGTGGGGCAGATCTATTTTTTGTGGGTCAGAAAACAGGCAAACCAACCTACCAGTACGTGTGTTGCGGGCCATGCCGGGTCAACCCACTTTTTTTAAAAGTATATTTTTTTATAATTTTTTAAATTCAATTATAATTTAAAAATATTAACATAAATATTGACAAGACATTATCATATTCATCTACGGTTTATACAATATCAATTAGTTAAACATTAAAATAACTAAATTTAAAAACTACGTATAGTATTTAAATAAATACAAAAAAATATATTAATTTGAGAAAAATCATGCCACTAATTTTGACTAGCTACAAGTGTTTGAATATTTTCATGATGGATGCAACTTCCATACTTGGCGAGAACACGTACATCATGTTGAATGATGATTTGATATGGTAGTAATAGGAATATTAAGTACATCACGTTTGATGATTCTAAAGTTTAATATTTCAAACTTTAAATAAACTTTGAGTTTGAACTTTTGTTATTTTTAATACTTTATTTTATTTTATTTATCCCACGGACCGGTCCAACGCATATTGCTCAAGTCCCACAGACCAACGGGCTTATCCGGACCGGGCTAAAAGATTATTTTTTTTAAAAAAATAGGCTCCAAAAATCTTAGCCCGGGTTCATATATACTATGGCAAAAGTGGATCACTGTGGGGTACAAGACCAAAGCAAGCATGTTGGATAGTTCAAAAGATATTGAAGGCGCAAAAATACATTACAGAGGTAGGTATGACTAAAATTGAGTTGCTACAGATACACACGTTCTCAATCAAAGTGATGTACCAGAAATTGATAGGTGTCCATCCTAGTGTGCCTTGGAGGAGACTAATGTGCAACAATCTAGGCTTACCAAAGTGGTTACTCATCTTATACGTGACTATTCATGGTAGACTATATACTAAAGATGAGAGGCTAAAATGGGAAATGCAGGTCTGCCCTCTATGTCCTCTTTGTGATATCGAATAGGAATAATATAGAGCATTTATTTTTGAGTGTTTTGTAGCTTCCTATGTGCGGAGAAAAGTATTGCATTGACAAGGAATCCATCGACAGGCGATAAACTAGGCTAGAGAAATACAGTAATATGAAACAATGTGCAAAGGAATGCTACTACTATTTTCAGAATGACACTTGTTGCCTCTATCTATGAATTGTGGATGGAAAGAAATCATAGAATTTTTCAAAATATACGTCGCTGCGAGGATATCATTGAGAGAAAGATTATTCAAGAGGTTTATGTTTGAGCAAGTATGCATGGAAAGATAGCTAGGTGTTTGAATCAACTGAATTATTATCCAGTTTAGCAAATTGTGGTTAGGAGATAAGGAGATTATGCATAGTGATTTACTAGGTCAGTCCGCAGAGTTAGAGTAAGGCCTGTTGTTATTTTTCTTTTTTGAGTTGTACATTACTACTTTGGTAATAAATGTGTTTAGTTACCAAAAAAAATTCTTTACCCAAATTAACGGCTCTAATTTCAAATAAGAAAGATTTAAAAGATTATTTCTTCGAATTTTAAAATTCTCATGTACAATTTAATTATTAAATTAAGAAGTATTTTTCTTTACCATAAATACCTAATCAATTGATACTTTATTAATAGGGAAAAGGGCCTGATATACCCCTCAACTTTATCATTTAGAGCTGATACACCCTCATTATGAAAGTGGCTCATATATGCCCCTATTGTTGTACAAATGGCTCACATATACCCTTTTTCTCTAACGGAAGTGAAAAAATTAATTTTAATTTAATATTTTAATTATTATTATTTAAAAAAAAATATAATTCCATATGGGTTTATTTAATCCTCCTCACACATAATTTTTATTTTTGACTTTTTTTGTTTCAACGACTAATTTAAAGTTATTATTTTGATGGTCAAATTTATTTATGTTTCACTAATTTTCTTGTAAATTTTATTATAGATGACCCAATTTTTTTTCAATAAAATAAATAAATAACAATATAGTCGAAAAAATAGTTTTAAATTATAATATAGCCACAACAAAATTAGTTTTAAAATTTTCTCTTTACACTAACGAACGAAAGAAAAAAATAAAATAAGAATAAGAAACTCAAAAAATGATAATCAAATACGTCAAAAAATAATTTATGTATAAAAAAGATTAAAATATACCTTGAAATTCGCTAGAAGGATCATATATACCCCTACATGATTTTTTTTAAAATTTAAAAGTCAAAAACATAAATTTAAAACTATTTTTTTCACTTCCGTTAAATTAAGGGTATATGTAAGCTCATTTTGTAATGGTAGGGGTATATGTGAGCTGTTTATATAGCGGTAAGGGTATATATGAGCCACTTTCATAACGAGGAGCATATCAGCTCCAAAAGACAAACTTGAGCGTTATACTTTTACATAAAGAAAAAGTAAAAAACATAAAAATTTTAAAAAAAAGAAGAAGTTAATTTTCTTATATTGACCCGTCCATGAAACGGGTTAACCCAACAACCCGTTTTGGCAAAACTCTGTTCTTCGCCCAAACCAAAAATTTCCTTTAGAGCGAGCAGAGATGGGAAGAGAAGGGAACGCAGTGAATCTGTATAAATAAATTGAATTACACCCAAAATCTCTTCTCAAATTCTTGCTAACAATACTCTCTCGATGTTGCTGTTATCTTGACAACTTTCTTTTTGCTAATATTCGAAAAAGAAAGAAAGAAAAAGAGGAACTTTTCAGCTTTCTACGAATTAAAGTGTATGTTTTCTCTTCTTCTTGTATGTTTAATCATCTATTTGTGTCTAATTAAACAACCCCTTTTCGTTTTTGGTGAAATTAATTGTACCCTTTTCGTTTCTTGCAATGAATTGGAGTATAACGATTTGAAACTATAGTTTGGTTTGTGTTTTTGGATGAGGGGAGGGAGTAAAGGAGGTTCTTTTCTGAATTAGAATCTTTGGGATTGTGTTGGGTGTTTTTGGTTGGTTCTTTACTAGTGTAAGAATAATCAAGTGTTTTTGTTGCAGAGTTGCTGACCTAAAGATGGGTTATGAACCTGGTGGCTCATCCCGGGATGAGCGTGATGAAGGTAATAGTTTTTCTTTTTTTTTGGGCTTGACTTTTGATAGTTAGTTAGTGGTAAGGCTGCATACTCACTACCATTCCCGAAGCCCACTTGTGGGATTACATTGGGTTAGGTTATTGTTGAACTATCTGCTGGATGAAGAAAAGTCAGTAATTTTGTGAAGAATAGTGAACTGTTGTTAAACAATTTGGTGAGGTGAAGCCTAGAGCAAAGCTTGAGCTTATATGAAGTAAAACTCTGTATTTAGAAAATTAAAATTTACAAATTGCAATTAAAATTAGTAATTTCAGTATCCTGTGGACGATAATGCGATACTAATCCATCTCTTTCTAAGTTGAGATCAAAAGTTTTTCTTTTTTAGATTCGATAATGCCTATACTAATCTAGCTGTTTCAAAAACTTTTTGTGAGGATGCAATTGTTTGAAGCACACTTTCCTAAAATACGTAGCTTGACCCGCTGCTTCATCGCTTCAAGTTTTTTTCTGATATCCAACTTGCACCTCAATTTTTCTGCCAAGTATTTGCATTCTCCCATCAAGGCTTTGGCTGATTGAAAGAAATCACCTAGTTTTTTTTTTCCAAATTCAAACCCTGGTCTCGCATAGTCTTAATTGTACCTACATCATTTAGATCACACCCTTGGGTGCTTTGGGAGGTGTGTTTATTGTGACTTGTGTGTATCTAAAATGCTTATTTTTCTTAGTAAGGTATATTTTATAAATCTTATGTTCCTATGTCTAGTTAATTGGGCAGAAACCTTTTATTTGGAACACGTCGGTTTTCTAGATTAATACTTGTTGATGAGTTTTCAAGTTAAACTACGTAGCATGGAGGTTTAGTGGTAGGTTTCCATGTTGCTTCGATTTTTGTAACATTCTCTTTGGAATTTTTCTATTACTTGGATCACCTGGTTGTATAATCTCAGTGACCTCTTCTCAAGAAGAACTATGTCAAAGTATTGCATCTTTGAAACTATTACTAAGGTTGTTGGAGGAGCTTCTGTATGATTGATGTCTCATTTCAACCTGAATGCTGAATATATGTGGTCTCGTACTTTGTTACAAATGTTTGCTCCTGGATTGCCTACCAGTAATTATAGTTGGTTTGGATATGAATTATGAGGACTTTTAGTTCTCCTTTATCCTGTAACTGGCAGGAAAGACATTCTAGTATTTGCAAAGAGCTTTTGATATTATTATTTATTTATCATTGTGATTATTATTATTATTATTATCATCATCCTCATCAGCATCATCTTTTTGCTGTTGAGAGTTCCATATACTTCTTCTCTGCATATGACTCTGCTCTTCCCCCTTTTATTGAGTGATAAGGGAAGCTTGCAATCCTGCTAGGATGTCACCTTTTCTTTAATTATTTCTTTATTTTTTATTTCATGTAGTGTGGGTGGGTGGGGTGGGATTTGAAGAATCCAAGCTTGAAATGCTATTGAAATAAGGGTTGGTTGGTAATGTTCAAAAAACAAAGGGTTAGTTGGTTGGTCTGTCTAATTGATGTATTCCGTTTCGTTTGAAGACTTGCTTTGCAATATTTGCTGTAAATAAATAATGTTATCATAAGAATATAAAAGAAGTTTAGTTGCTCGGTTAGTGCAATATGGTCCAGGGTTGATTTTGGGAAGTCTAAAAATTGATGATATATTCAAAAGAGAATGAAGAAAGGTGGGCCAGCGGAATCTTGCTCATCTAATGTTCTTCACTAGGTAAGGAAACTTAAGTGGCTCATTCGATTGGTTTAGATATCAAATAGGAAATTGTCTTTGTGTGTGTGTGTTGGGGTGCCGGGGGGGGGAGGTAGTGTAAAGCTTTGACCGTTTTATTGACAGAATAAGGGTGGTTTTAGTGCCTAAAAGTTGGAGAAAGAGAGCTGTGATCTGGCGGCTTAGAAGTTACTGCTTATCCTTCCAGAATAAATGTAGTGTGTAAAATCATTTATCTTGTCAAAAAATAAATATGAAGTGTGGAAAGAAGTAAAGGAAATTGTCAGAGTCTTGTGCAGTTGTGCTTATATTTTAAGTTTTTATATCGTGAGTTTCTTGGCCCACATATGGTCGCAATGGATCTCATAATTAACAAGGTAGATGGGAATTTCAGTCTTGTGTTTTGGTGCATCCATGATGTACCAATATGTATAGATGATTGGGTGTTTTGTGTATGGGAACATATTTTTGGTAGCTTATCTACTTTTAAGAAGTTTTGGTCTTTGTGCTTCTATCCTTAGTCTTCCAGCTTAGTTCCTTTACACCGACATATGGTCTTTTTGAAGCCTTGTAGATCCACCAAATCGGCCTCATTATTCTTAATATTTTTTTGAAATGGGTAAGTATTATTGATGTCAAAAACCAGCAGTAATGTGCCTCAAACAAGAATCCAGAAGAGAGCACAGGTAAAGAGAAAAAGGAGCAAAGGAAAAAACCCTGGCTATACTATACAAAAAACTCCATTAACTGTAATTGGGTTCATTATCCTCTATCCATTCCTTTTTACACCGAAAGTCTATCAGCAAAGAACGATCTGATTTGGCCTACAGGGCTGAGCTCTTCTGTCCATCATAGTGTCTCATTATTTCTACTTGTTTCTGCAAAGTGAGGAAGCTGGCAATCTCAGTGTAATTTAACTGACAACTATGTCTGGTTTTTGCAGATGATGAGGAAGAATATGAGGAAGCTGGCGGTGGTAACCGACTTTTGGGATTTATGTTTGGTAATGTTGACTACTCTGGTGATCTTGATGTTGACTACCTTGATGAGGTGATTTGCTCCTTTCTCCCTATGTAATTTGACTCTTATATAATATGCTGTGAGACCCCAAATTAATATGTTAGTATTGGTACTAAAGTGTCTCCAAGTAGCAGTGGAACTTAACCGGATAATTATTTGCTGGGATTTCAGCATAAGCAACTCCATTATACCTTTACATGGGCCATGTTTTCTATTTTAATGTGGAAAGTGGTCAGCCTGAGGTTGGGCATTGATTGAGGGTGATGAAGTGTTCAAGCTCCCTTTCACTTATTTTAGTTGTCGCTAGGAGCAAAACCTAAGGAATACTCGCTTGAAATCCAGTACAAAATTTTGGGAGGACCATGAAGGTTAACAGTTTTTCCCAAGGGAAAACCTTTTTCTAATTAAAAGCACACACTCCTGCTTCCAAAATATTTTGTGCCTATGCTGCCTACCCCAAAATTAAGTTGCAAATTGTATAGGGTCAAATGTTTTTGTGAAGAAAAACATAGTGTGAATTAAGTTGGAAATTGTATAGGGTCAAATGCCCCAATGGTGCAGTGTGAGAGGTTGACTGTGGTGAGGCTGATGAGAGGTAGAGGTAGGCAGAGGAAGTATTGGGGATAGGTGATTCGATTGGACATGACACACCTGCAGCTTACCGAGGATACTGACCCTAGTTAGGAGGTTATGGAGGTCGAGGATTAGGGTAGAAGATTAGTATGTAGTTGGGCGTTGTTTAGCTTCTTTATCAGTGTTATAATTATAACTATTATGATTATTATTACTCTCCTACTGGATTATTCTTTTTTATTAGTACATGTTATTTCATTTGCTTCAGTTATTGTAATACTAATGTTGGTACTGTTCTTCTCTCCATTATTTCCTTTTAGAACCTGCTTTGATATGCTATGATGTGATTTACTTGAGCTGAGGGTCTATCGTAAACAACCTGTCTACCTTTACAAGGTAGGGGTAAGGTCTGTGTACACACCACCCTTTTCAGACCCCACAGTGGGTTTACTTTGGGTATGTTGTAAAAGAATGCAATCAAACATGGTATTACTTATGCAGGAAGTTATACATGGATAACTTACCTCCTAACCAACTACCAGACGACCCCTAAGTGTAGTAATTCTTTCGATAAGAACAGTTGCAACAAGAGCCAGATGTTTCCTGTAGCTAATATCTTAACAATCTCATCCAAGGGAGGATGCTAGCAGGGTTTATCACCTATTTGTGGAAGTATCGTTCATTTCATTTTCATGCTCCACAATTTTCTCTTTCAGATCTCGCATGTTGTGTTGTTTGAGCTACTTGTGGTGTCATCTTTGCTTATCAAGAGGTCAAAATCTTATGGAAATTATGTTTTTCAGGACGCCAAGGAGCATCTTGCTGCTTTAGCTGACAAGCTTGGTCCGTCTCTGACAGAGATAGATGTATGTAACAGAACTCTTTTGTCTCTATAATTTGGAATTATATCTTCTGAGAAGTGTAGTCCCAATCTTTTATCACTATGATTTTATTTGGTATTGTATTTTGGATGAGGTACTACAAATATGAATGATTGTTACCCAATTTCTACCTGATTAGGTTTGGTGCTAATAATTTCTCCATGTCTGTTTCCCTTGGATGTTCAGTTGTCAGTGAAGTCTCCACAAGAATCTGCAGATGCTGCTGAACAAGGTACATGTTTTTTCATGAATGCCCTCTCATGCAGTTTCTTTGATACTTTCGTTGACAATTCTTTTGTCCTTTTCTTTCGTCCTATAAAAGTTCTCTTTTATCACAAGTGAAAGCATTCTTAATTAGACATTGTAAGCATAGGTTTGAACCTGTAATACATTATAGAAAAAGCCAGCAACAATTTACGTGTTTGACATTCTGATAATTCATATAACTGCAGTGAATTGGGAAATACTAGAAATTATTACTAAGTTGATATTCATGGTTAGGCTAGATGCTGATATTTGAAATAGTTCCACCAAATGGAGCTCTGTAGCAATACTAACCTGCAGCTGACATTCTTTTGTTTAACAGACTCTTTTTATGTCTTTTGCGTGCCAGAAACTCTTACGTTTCTGCATTTCTTCTTTGTGTTATTATATCTGGACCTTGGTGTGTTAAAGCTCCAGTGGGCTTATAGTTCTTTATTCTGTTTTCTAAATTATTATTCTTACATTAAACACAACACATGGTTCAGTGTTTCATAGAGCTTAGGCTGGGTTTTCATCATCATTCTGAAGCCATTAGATTCAGTTCGACCCATCTTTTCTTTCAGAAGTCATTTCTCATTACTACTCTTCCCTCTGCTTCATTGAACACACAGATTATGATGAGAAGGCTGAAGACGCTGTAGATTATGAGGACATTGATGAGCAATATGAAGGACCCGAGGTACAAACTGTTACCGAAGAGGACCTATTATTGCCGAAGAGGGATTACTTTTCAACAGAAATCTCTCTAACTACTTTGGAGAATCGTGATTCTGTTTTTGATGATGAAAACTATGATGAGGATGATAATGAAGAGAAGGAACAGGAGGTGGTAGAGAACACTGCTGAAGTTCAATCTACTCCTGTAAAAGGTTAGTTTAAAAGCATTGTTTTCTTGGGTACTGGTGTTTCGTAAATGCTTTTATATTGTTACTCAGAAGTTTTGATGACTGTCTACAATCTTTAGAGTGTAACTTTACCTTTTGATATTTTAATCTCTTCACTGATTGCCACTACTAGATTTAAAGGGCTGTTCCTCGTGTTAGTTTGTTACAAACCTCAGTTCTATTACAGAAAGTGTTGCTCACCTAAAATGAACTTGAAAGCCGACATAACTCAGAGTCCCATCTGTAAGGGGGCAGCAGAAAATAAAACGAGAATTGTGAAAGCAAGATATTATCCTAGAACACAAGTTAAAAAAAAGTTGATCCTTGAGATAAGTCTTTGTGGTAGGTATTTGTCAAACTCTTTTTCTGTTGCAGCTTTCTGTGTCAAATTTCAGTTTTCTGCTAGCAATTTTTGGTGAACTAAAATTGTTTGCAGCAGCTGTGAACAAGTCCATGAGACAAAATACTTTTTTTTTTTTTTGGTGGTGGGGGGTCTTATGAGGGAAAGATCATGGGGGCGTTAGATGCCTTGACGCTATGGCAGGGCTCTGAATGAGCAGATGGATTTTGCAGCGGGAAGAGGCAGGGAGCTGCGGGTAGGATGGACCGAATGTGAATAACAAAAGACATGTTGCGTACTTTTTATTTTGTTTTGCTTCAGCTTGTTTATTTAGGGAAAAGGGACAAACTGCTCTTCAAACTGGTATCACATGGAACTAGTTGAGGTGAGCACAAGCTGGTCTGGACACCATGTTTTTTTTTAACAATCGCGCTCTGGTTGAATTTGGTCCTGAATCTGCCCTTATTGTTGAAGTACTTGCTCAGGTTTTTGAGAAGGAATACTTGCTCAGATTTGCCTCTCAGAACTAACGAAATTCACTTTTTCTTTTTCAATCATCTTTTTTTATTTTCGGACCGAATGTGTATTTAACTTCTGTTTTCTAAAACTACCGGTGGAAAACAAACCGAAAAAAAATAAAAGAAAAAAGGAGATGTAACTTTTTTTCTTCCGAAATATACATCAAAAGTAGAGCACTTTGTGTTTTGTAGTGGATTAGTATCTCTTAGCTTTGTATTCCATCTCAAAAATTTCTGGACAACACTATCAAAGAATTCTGCTCCTGACTGTATCCTTGCATTGAAGAAAAAAAAAAGATGTTAAGATATGAAAATTTGATTGCTTTCCAAGATCTGCTGAGATATGAGGAATTAATTAAGGATAGGGAGATTACTGTAGGAGGAAAAGGAATAAATCATGGAGTTACATTATTTCAGTTAAATATATCTCTTTGCATCTTCACGTTAGACCTATTTGTCATGTTCTGTTTGTAGGAGAGTACAACAATGAAGCTGAAGTCATTTTTCATGGGAATAAGGTTCCAGAAGAAGTTATATCCACAGATGCTCTCGAATCTAGTGAAGATCTTCAAGAGGTTTGCCCTCTACAAATTAAAAAGAAAAACTACTTATCTTTTTGTGTTCTTTTTATTCTGACTTGTAGCATGAAGTGCATGTCATCTCTTTCTTTCTCACTTCTTGTGAAATAGGTCATCAAACAATTGATATCTTGCGTCACTTTCTATTTACGAGCAATCAATGGCTTCTTGAGATTTTCCTGAAATAGCTATTTGAGTAGTTCATAATCTTCCATGACAATAATTTCTTTTAATGTTGAAGATTGATGATGCTAGTTAATGCATTTTATAAATACCTTTGATATATGTATTTTTTATGTTAGTAAAAATCCTATAATTTCTGGGGGACCTCTCTTAGTAATATACAGTATCAACCACCTACGAAACATCGGTATGGAGATCTATAAGGAATCTTTGGCCTAGATTAGTAAAGAATTCATGTTATGAGGTGGGTGCTGGGAACAAAATACTATTTTGGAAGGACCTATGGATTGGACAAGAAGTTTTAATGCAAGTTTTCCCTGATCTGGCCAATATATGCACTAACCTTGAGGTTACAGTGGCTAATAGCTGGTCCCCACAGGGATGGAACTTCTTCTTCAGGAGGCATCTTAATGACTGGGAAGTAGGCAGGTTTGTGGAGCTATTGCAGATGATTGATGGTTTCAAAGGCACTACTATAGAGGATGACACTTTTAGATGGAAACATGATAAGGATGGCAAGTTCTTTGTAGGTAGAATTTATAGGAAAGAGGTATCCTGGATGCTTGAAAACAAAATAGGCCCTTGGAAGCATGTATGGAAAAGTATGGCTCCTACTAAGGTCGAGTGCTTTGCTTGGTTAGTAATCAGGAAAGCTTGCCTCACTCATGAGATCCTGCAGAAAAAGGGATTGCCAATTGTGTCCAGATGCATGTTATGTAGTGACGCTAGAGAGACAAATAATCATCTGTTCCTCCATTGTAAAGTCACATCTCAGCTTTGGACTATGTTTCTCAGTTTAACAGAGACAAAATGGTCAATGCCAGAGCACACAGCAGACTTGTTAAGTTGCTGGATTAGGAGAGGGGGAAGCAAGACACAGAAGAAGTGGTGGAGAATAATCCCACACTGTATCTGGTGGACTATCTGGAGGGAGAGGAATGGAAGAAACTTTGAAGATAGATTCAACAACATTCAGAAAATCAAAGAGAGCTGCATAGCAACTTTCTACTTTTGGTGTAAAGAACATTGTATAGAAAATGCTGAACAATTAGTAGATCTTTTAGGATTACTGTAATTAGTTTCTCGTTCTAGCTTGTTACTACCTTTTTGGAGGTCTCCAGCATACCTTAATGCTGAGGAATACAACATTACCAGTTT
>JAJOOF010004876.1:0-12844 GCA_029582545.1 Solanum lignicaule | reverse complement strand
ATATAAGGTATAATGGATTGGTGGAGTAGCAACACCACTAGTTAAACACCACAAATACCAATTGGTTGGAAGAAATAATTGTTTGGCCAAAATGAGAGAGATTTATCTTAAAAAATAAAGTATGCACCCTTTGAGAATGGTGCTATAAATTTAGATTCGTATAATGTAGGACTAGTAATTATTATAGGATGATATCCAATGTTCTTTACTTTTAATAGGCTTCTAATATGTGGTGGGCCATGTAACTGAAAAATTTCGACCGAAAACACGCTGAAATTTTGGATTAACAAAAATCCATGGACTATAGCACACAAAAATTGGCAAAATAGAGGTTTACCTGCTTTGGGGCTCGTTTGAACTTGAAAATGTGCATGTTTGCCCCGCGGGACGAACTGACTCCATTACTAAAGTCATAACGGACGTTCTTGAAAATTTTTTTGCCTTTTTTTGCCGAAATTCCTGATCACGAAAAATCCATGGACTATAATAGTACATGAAAATTGGTAAAATCAGGGTTTATCTGCTTTGGGGCTCGTTTGAACTTGAAAATGTGTATGTTATGCCCCTTAGGACGAACTTGCTCAATTGCTAAGGTTTTAACAGACGTCCATTAAAAAATTCGGCCATTGTTTTGCTGGAACTCTGGATCACCAAAAATCCATGGACTGTAGCACACGAAAATCGACAAAATCTGGGTTTACCTAGTTTGGGGCTCGTTTGAACTTGAAAATGTGTTTGTTTGCCCCTCGGAACGAATTGACTTCATTTCTAAGGTCTTAACGAACCTCCATAAAATATTTTAGCCATCTTTTTGCCGGAAATCTGGATCACAAAAAACTCATGGCTATAGCACACAAAAATTGGCAAAATCTGGGTTTACCTGCTTTAGGGATCATTTGAACTTGAAAATCCATCCGTTTGCACCTCAGAACGAACTGGCTTTATTGCTAAGGTCTTAACGGATGTCCATGAAAAATTTTAGCCCTTTTTTTGTCGGATCCAGATCACAAAAAACCCATGGACTATAGCACACGAAAATTAGTAAAATCTAGGTTTACCTGCTTTGGGGATAGTTTGAACTTGAAAATATGCCTTTTTGACCCTCAAGACGAAGTGGCTCCATTACTAACGTCTTAACGGACGCCCATGAAAAATTTCGGCCATTTTTTTGCCGAAATTCTAGATCACAAAAAATCCATGGACTATAGGCATACAAAAATCGACAAAATTTAGGTTTACCTACTTTGGGCTCATTTGAACTTGAAATTGTACTCGTTTACCCCTCGTGATGAACTGGCTCCATTGCTAAGGTCTTAAAGGACATCCATGAAATTTTTTGGCTATTTTTATCCAGAATTTCGGATCACAGAAAATTCATTGACTATAGCACACGAAATCAGCAAAATCAGGGTTTACCTGCTTTGGGGATCGTGTGAAATTGAAAATGTGCTCGTTTACCCCTCGAGATGAACTGGCTTTATTTCTAAGGTTTTAATGGATGTTCATGAAAAAATTTGGCCATTTATTTTTTGGAATTTTAGATCACAAAAAATCCATATACTATAGAACACGAAAATCGACAAAATATGGGTTTACCTGCTTTGGGCACGATTGAACTTTAAAATACGCCCGTTTGTCCCTCGGGACGAGCTGAGTCAATTACTAAGGTCTTAACGGACGTCCGTGAAAATTTTCGGCTATTTTTTTGTAAGAATTTCGGATCACCAAAACTTCATGGACTATAGCACAATAAAATCGGAAAATCTGGGTTTACTTGCTTTGGAGCTCGTTTGAACTTGAAAATGCACTAGTTTAACCCTCGGGAGGAACTGGCCCAATTGCTGAGGCCTTAACGGACGTCCACGAAAAATTTCGATAACTTTTTTGCCAGAATTCTGGATCACAAAAAATATATGGACTATAGCACACAAAAATCAGCAAAATCTTGGTTTATCTACTTTGGGGCTCGTTTAAACTTGAAAATGTGCCTGTTTGCTCCTCAGGACAAACTGACTCCATTATTAAGGTCTTAACGCATGTCCTTCAAAAATTTCTGCCAGTTTTTTTGTTGGAATTCCGGATCACTAAAATTCTATAGACTATAGCACACGTAAATCGGCAAAATCTGAATTTACCTGTTTTTGGGCTTGTTTTGTTCTTGAAAATGTGTCTCTTTTCCCCTCTAGACGAACCGACTCCATTGTAAGATCTTAACGGACGTTCATGAAAAATTTCAGCCATTTTTTTGCTGGAATTGGAATAACGAAAAATCAATGGACTATAGCACAAGAAAACGAGCAAAATCTAGGTTTACCTGCTTTGGGCCTCGTTTGAACTTGAAAATGCACCCGTTTGCCACTCTGGACGAACTGACTCCATTACTAAGGTCTTAACGGACGTCTATGAAAAAATTTTACCATTTTTTTATCGAAATTCTCGAACACAAAAAATTCATTAACTATAGTACACGAAAATTGGAAAAATCTGAGTTTACCTGCTTAAGGGATCATTTGAAATTTAAAATGACCCCGTTTGTCCCTCGGGACGAATTGACTCCATTACTAAGGTCTTAACGGACGTCTATGAAAAATTTCGGTTATTTTTGCCAGAATTACGGACCACCAAAAATCCATGGACTATTGCACACGAAAATTGGAAAAATCAACATTTACCTGCTTTGAGGCTCGTTTAAACTTGAAAATCAACCTGTTTGCCCCTTGAGACAATCTGGCTCCATTGCAAAGGTCTTAACGGACGTCCATAAAAAAAATTCGGTCTTTTTATTTTGGAATGTCGAATCACAAAAAATCCATGGACTATAACACACAAAAATTGGAAAAATCTGAGTTTACCTGCTTAAGGGATCATTTGAAATTTAAAATGAGCCCGTTTGTCCCTCAGGACGAACTGGCTTCATTACTAAGGTCTTAACGGACATCCATGAAAAATTTCGGTAATTTTTGCCAGAATTACGGACCACCAAAAATCCATGGACTATTGCACACGAAAATTGGAAAAATCAACATTTACCTGCTTTGAGGCTCGTTTAAACTTGAAAATCAACCCGTTTGCCCCTTGAGACAATCTGGCTCCATTGCAAAGGTCTTAACGGACGTCCATAAAAAAAATTCGGTCTTTTTTTTTTGGAATGTCAAATCACAAAAAATCCATGGACTATAACACACAAAAATTGGAAAAATCTGGGCTTACCTGCTTTGGGGATCGTTTGAATTTGAAAATGCGCCCGTTTGCACCTCGGAACGAACTGGCTCCATTTCTCAGGTCTTAATGGATGTTCATTAAAAAATTCTGCCATTTTTTACCGAAATTCTGTATCACAAAAAATCCATGGACTATAGCACATGAAAATCGACAAAATTTGGGTTTACCTACTTTGAGGCTCGTTTGAACTTGAAAATGCACCTGTTTGACCCTCGGGATGAACTGAATCCATTGCTAAGGTCTTAACGGACGTCCATGAAAAATTTTGGCCATTTTTTTGTCAGAATTCTATAACACAAAATATCCATGAACTATAGTACACGAAAATCGGTAAAATCTAGGTTTACCTGCTTTGGGGATCGTTTGAACTTGAATTTGCGCATGTTTAACCCTGGAGACAAATTGGCTCCATTACTAAAGTATTAAAGAGCGTCCATGAAAAATTTCTGCCATTTTTTTGCTGGAATTCTGAATCACAAAAAATTCATGAACTATAGCACACGAATATTGGCAAAATCTAGGTTTACGTGCTTTGGGGCTCGTTTAAACTTGAAAATATGACTGTTTACCCCTCGGGATGAATTGTCTCCATTGCTAAGGTCTTAACGGACGTCCATGAAATTTTTTGGCTATTTTTATCCTGAATTCAGGATCACAAAAAATCCATGGACTATAGCATACGAAATTCAGGAAAATTTGGGTTTACCTGCTTTTGGGCTTATTTGAACTTGAAAATTTGCTCGTTTACCCCTCGAGATGAACTGGCTCTATTTTTAAGGTCTTAACAGATGTCTATGAAAAATTCGGCCATTTTTTGCCAAAAATTTGGATCACAAAAATCCATAAACTATAGCACACGAAAATTAGAAAAATATGGGTTTGCTTGCTTTTGGGCACGATTGAACTTTAAAATGCGCGCGTTTACCCCTCGGGTCGAACTGGCTCAATTACTAAGTTCTTAACGAACGTCCATGAAAAATTTCGGCAATTTATTTGTCAAAATCTCCGATCACCAAAAATTCATGGACTATAGCACACGAAAATTGAAAAAATCTGGGTTTACCTACTTTGGGCTTCTTTGAACTTGAAAATACACTAGTTTGACCCTCAGGAGGAATTCCCTCCATTGCTAAGGTCTTAATGGATGTCCCTGAAAACTTTCGGCAATTTTTTTGCCGGAATTTCGAATTACAAAAAATCCATGAACTATAACACACAAAAATGGGCAAAATATGGGTTTACATGCTTTGGGGCTCATTTGAACTTTAAAATGCACTTGTTTTCAACTTGTGATGAACTGGCTCCATTACTAAGATCTTAACGAACGCCCTTCAAAAAATTTTGCCAATTTTTTACCGAAATCCCAAATCACAAAAATCCCATGGACTATAGCACACGTAAATCGACATAATCTCGATTTACCTTCTTTGGGGGTTGTTTGAACTTGAAAATGTGCTCATTTGCCCCTCTGGATGAACTGGATCCATTGCTAAGGTCTTAATAGACGTCTATGAAAAATTTCGGCCATTTCTTTGCCAGAACTCCATTGCTAAGGTCTTAACGGATGACCATGAAATTTTTTAGCAATTTTCTTTTGCAAGAATTCCGGATCACAAAATATCAATGGACTATAGCACATGAAAATTGGTAAAATTTGGATTTACCTACTTTGGTGCTCGTTTCAACATCAAAAAGCGCCTGTTTTCCCCTTGTGACGAACTAGCTCCATTACTAAGGTTTTAACAACGTTCATGAAAAATTTCGGCCATTTTTTTGTCGAAATTCCAGATTATAAAAAATAAATGGACGATAGCCGACAAAAATTTGCAAAATCTGGGCTTACCTGCTTTGGCGCTCGTTTGAACTTGAAACTACGCCCATTTGCACCTCGGTACGAACTAGCTCCATTGCTAAGGACTTAACGGATGTCCATGAAAACTTTCGGCCATTTTTTTCATGGAATTCCGGATCATAAAAAATCCATGGACTATAGAACATGAAAATCGGTAAAATCTAAGTTTACCTGCTTTGGGGCTCGTTTGAACTTGAAAATGTGTCTGTTTGCCCCTCGGGATGAACTGACTCCATTGTTAAAGTCTTAACGGACGTCCATTCAAAATTTTGACCATATTTATCTAGAATTTTGGATCTTAAATATCCATGGACTATAGCACACGAAAATCGGCAAAATTTGGGTTTACCTACTTTGAGGCTCATTTGAACTTGAAAATGCGCTCGTTTCCCCCTCGGGACGACTAGGCTCCATTACTAAGTCTTAACAGACGTCCATGAAAAATTTCGGCCATTTTTTTGCCGGGATTCCGGATCAGAAAAAATCCATGGACTATAGCACATGAAATTTGCAAAATCCTGGTTTACCTTCTTTGGAGTTCGTTTGAACTTGAAAATGTGCCCCTTTGCCCATCAGGATGAACTGGCTCCATTTCTAATGTCTTAACGGACGTCCTTGAAAAATTTAAGCCATTTTTATCCAGAATTTTGGATCACAAAATATCCATGGACTATAGCACAAGAAAATCGGCAAAATCTGGGTTTACGTGCTTTGGGAGATTGTTTGAAATTGAAAATGCGCCCGTTTCCTCTCGTGACGAACAGACTCCATTACTAAGGTCCTAACGGAGGTCCATGAAAAATTTCTGACATATTTTGGTCGGAATGCCAGATCACAAAAAATCTATAGACTAGAGCACACAAAAATTGGCAAAAGCTGGGTTTACCTGCTTTGGGCTTGTTTGAACTTGAAAATGCGCATGTTTGCCTCTCAGGACGAACTGGCTCCACTACTAAGGTCTTAACGGATTAATGAAAAATTTCAGCCATTTTTTTGTCGGAATTCCGAATCACAATAAATTCATGGACTATAACACACAAAAATTGGCAAAATATGAGTTCACCTGCTTTGAGGCTCGTTTGAACTTTAAATTGCGCTCGTTTGCACCTCAGAACAAAGTCGTTTCATTGCTAAGGTCTTAACGGATGTACATGAAAAAATTTGGCAATTTTTTTTGCAGGAATTCTGGATCACAAAAAATCCATGGACTATAGCATACGAAAATTGGCAAAATCTGGATTTACCTGCTTTGAGACTCGTTTGAACTTGAAAATGCTCCCGTTTACCCCTCGAGACGAACTGGCTCCATTACTAGGATCTTAATGGACGTCCATGAAAAATTTTGGTAATTTTTATGCCGAAATTCCGGATCACCAAAAATTCATGGACTATAGCACACGAAAATCGGCATAATCTGGGTTTACTTGCTTTGGGGCTCGTTTGAACTTTAAAATGCACCTGTTTGCCCCTCGGGACAAACTGAATCCATTGCTAAGGTCTTAACCGACGTCCATGAAAAATTTTGGCCATTTTTTAGCGGGAATTCCTGATCACGAAAAAATCCATGGACTATCTAGCACCCGAAAATCATCAAAATTTGGGTTTACCTGCTTTGGGGCTTGTTTGAACTTGAAAATGCACTTGTTTGCCACTCGAGACGAACTGACTCCATTGCTAAGGTCTTAACGGACGTCTTTGAAAAATTTCAGCCATTTTTTCGCAGGAATTCTGGTTCACAAAAAATCAATGGACTATAACACATATAAATCAATAAAATTAGGGTTTACCTTCTTTGGGGTTCGTTCGGACTTGTAAATGCGTCTATTTTTCCATCGAGATGAACCGACTTCATTTCTAAGGTCTTAACGGACGTCCATGAAAAATTTCGGTCTTTTTTACCGCAATTCCAGATCACAAAAACCTCATGGACTTATAGCACACGAATATCGGCAAAATCTGGGTGTACATGCTTTGGAACTAGTTTCAACTTTAAAATGCGTTGGTTTGCCCCTCGGGACGATCTGGCTCAATTACAAAGGTCTTAACAAACATCCATGAAAACTTTTGGCCATAATTTGCCAGAATTTCTGATCGCAAAATCCATGGACTATAGTACACAAAAATTGGCAAAATTTGGGTTTACTTGCTTTGGGGATCGTTTGTACTTGAAAATGCATTTGTTTAACCCTAGAGACGAACTGGATCCATAATTAGGGTCTTAACGGACGTCTATGAAAAAATTGGTAATTTTTTTGTCGAAATATTGTATCAGAAAAATCCATGGACTTGTAGCACATAAAAACCGGAAAAATCTAGGTTTACCTGCTTTGGGGTTCGTTTAAACCTGAAAATGCGTTCGTTTGCACCTCAGAACGAACTGGCTCCATTGCTAAGGTCTTAACGGACAACCATGGAAATTTTCTGCCATTATTTTGCCGTAATTCTAGATCACAAAAAATCCATGGACTACACATAAAAATTGGCAAAATCCTAGTTTACCTGCTTTGAGGCTCGTTTGAACTTGAAAATGTGTTTGTTTGTCCCTCGAGACGAACTGACTCCATTACTAAGGTTTTAACGGACGTCCAAGAAAAATTTCGGCCATTTTTTGCCGGAATTACGTATCACAAAAATGCATGGACTAATAGCACACAAAAATTGGTAAAATATTGGTTTAATTGCTTTGAGGATCGTTTGAACTTTAATATGCGCTCGTTTGCACCTCGGAACGAACATGCTCTATTGGTAAGGTCTTAACGGATGTCTATGAAAAATTTCGATAATATTTTTGCCGGAATCCTGGATCACAAAAATTTCATGGACTATGCATACGAAAATTAGCAAAATCTAGGTTTACCTGCTTTGGGGCTCATTTGAACTTGAAAATGCGCCTGTTTGCCCCTCGAGATGAACTGGCTCCATTACTAAGTCTTAACGGACGTCCATGAAAAATTTTGGAAATGCTTTTCCCAAAATTTTGGATCACCAAAAATTCATGGACTATAGCACATGAAAATTGGGAGAATTTGGGTTTACCGGCTTTGAGACCCGTTTGAACTTGAAAATGCATCTGTTTGCCACTCAGGACGAACTGGCTCCATTGCTAAGGTCTTAATGGAAGTCTATGAAAAATTTCGGACTTTTTTTGGCCGGAATTCTAGATCACAAAAAATTCATGGACTATAGTACACGAAAATCGGCATAATCTAGGTTTAGTTGCTTTGGGGCTCATTTGAACTTTAAAATGCACTCGTTTGCCCCTCGGGATGAACTGACTTCATTGCTAAGGTCTTAACGGATATCCATGAAAAATTTCAGCCATTATTTTGGCCGTAATTTTGAATCACAAAAAATTTATGGACTATATAGCATACGAAAATCGGTAAAAAATTAGGTTTACGTGCTTTGAGGCTCGTTTGAAATTGAAAATGCGTCTGTTGCCCCTCGAGACGAACTGACTCCATTACTAAGGTCTTAACAAATGTCCATGAAAATTTTTAACCATTTTTTACCGGAATTCTGGATCACAAAAAAACTATGAATTGTAGCACACGAAAATTGATATAATTTGGGTTTACTTGCTTTGGGCTCATTTGAACTTGAAAATGCACATGTTTGCCCCTCTAGACTAACTGACTCCATTGCTAATGTCTTAACGGACGTCCATGAAAAAAAATTCAGCCATTTTTTTATCGGAATTTCGAAACACGAAAATTCTATGGACTATAACACACGAAAATCGGCAAAAATTGGGTTTACCAGCTTTGGGCTCATTTGAACTTGAAAATGTGTTTGTTTTCCCCTCATAACGAACTGGATCCATAGTTAAGATCTTAACGGACGTTCATGAAAAATTTCGGTCATTTTTTTACCGAAATTCTGGATCACAAAAAATTCATCGACTATAGCACACAAAAATTGGCAAAATCTAAGTTTACCTGCTTCAGGGCTCGTTTGAACTTGAAAATGCATATGTTTGCCTCTTCGCGACGATCTGGCTCCATTGCTAAGGTCTTTACAGACATTCATGAAAAATTTAGGCCATTATTTTGTCGGAATTCTAAATTACAAAAAGTGCATGGACTATAGCACACAAAAATCAGCAAAACTCGGGTTTACCTACTTTGGGGCTCGTTTTAACTTTAAAATGCACCTATTTTCCCCTCGGGACGAACTGCCTCCATTACTAAGGTCATAACGGACGTCCATGAAAAATTTCGGCAATTTTTTTATTAGAATTTTGGATCACCAAAAATCCATGGACTATGGCAAACAAAAATCAGCAAAATTTGGGTTTACTTTCTTTGGTGTTCGTTTGAACTTGAAAATGCGCATGTTTGCCCCTCGGGACGAACTGGCTCCATTGCTAAGGTTTTAACGGACGTCCATGAAAAATTTTGGCTATTTTTTTGCCAAAATTCTGGATCACAAAAAATTCATGGACTATAGCACACGAAAATTGGCAAAATTTGGGTTTACCTACTTTGAGGCTCGTTTGAACTTGAAAATGCGCCTTTTTTCCCCTCGAGACGAACTGGCTCTATTGCTAAGATTTTAACGGACGTCCATGAAAAATTTTGTTAATTTTTTTGCCAGAATTCTAGATCACAAAAAATCCATAGACTATAGTACACAAAAATTGGCAAAATCTGGGTTTATCTGCTTTGGGGCTCATTTGAACTTGAAAATGCATCTGTTTGCCTCTTCGGGACAATCTCGCTCCATTGCTAATGTCTTAACGGACGTCCATGAAAAATTTTGGTTATTTTTTTTCCGAAATTCTGGATCACCAAATATCCATGGACTATAGCACATAAAAATCGGTAAAATTTGGGTTTACCTGCTTTGGGGCTCGTTTGAACTTTAAAATGTACCTGTTTTCCCCTTGGGACGAACTGGCTCAATTATTAAGGTCTTAACAGACGTCCATGAAAATTTTCGGCTAATTTTTTACCAAAATTTTGCATTACCCAAAATCCATGGACTATATAACTTACGAAAATCGACAAAATTTGGGTTTACTTGCTTTGAGGATTGTTTGAATTTGAAAATGCGCTTGTATGCCCCTCGGGATGAACTGGCTCCATTACTAAGGTCTTAACGGACGTCCATTAAAAATTTCGCCCATTTTTTTGTCAAAATCTCAGATCACAAAAAATTTATGGACTATAACACACGAAAATTAGCAAAATATTTGGGTTTATCTGCTTTGAGGCTCGTTTGAACTTGAAAATGCATATGTTTGTCCCTCAGGACGAACTGGCTCCATTGCTAAAATTTGAACAGACGTCCATGAAAATTATCACCCATTTTTTTGCCAGAATCCTAGATCACAAAAAAACTGTGGACTAATAGCACACGAAAATCAGCAAAATCTGGGTTTACCTACTTTGGGCTCGTTTGAACTTAAAAATGTGCCTGTTGCGAATTGGCTCCATTGCTAAGGTCTTAACGAACATCCATAAAAAAATTTGGCCATTTTTCTGTCGGAATTCTGGATCAAAATGCATGGACTATATCGCACACGAAAATCAACAAAATATGGGTTTACCTGCTTTGGGGCTCGTTTGAATTTGAAAATGCACCTGTTTTCCCCTCGAGACTAGCTGACTCCATTACTAAGGTCTTAACGGACGACCATGAAAAATTTCCGCCATTTTTTTGCCAGAAATTCGGATCACCAAAAATCTATGGACTAGCACACAAAAATCGGCAAAATCTAGGTTTACCTGCTTTGGGGATCGTTTAAACTTTAAAATGCGCTTATTTACCCCTTTGGACGAACTGACTCAATTGCTAAGGTCTTAAAGGACGTTCATGAAAAATTTCGGCCATTTTTTGTCGTAATTTCGGATTAGAAAAAACCCATGGACTAGCACACGAAAATCGGTAAAATCTGGGTTTACCTGCTTTAAGGCTCATTTGAACTTGAAAATGTGCATGTTTGCCCCTCGGGACGAACAGGTTCCATTGCTAAGGTCTTAACGGACGTCCATGAAACATTTTGGTAATTTTTTTGTCGAAAATCCGGATCACAAAAAATCCATGATCTATAACACTCGAAAATCGGTAAAATATGGGTTTAACTTCTTTAGGGCTCGTTTGATTTTGAAAATGCGTCTGTTTGCCCCTCGGGACGAACTAACTCTATTACTAAGGTCTTAACGGACGTTAATGAAAAATTTTGGCCATTTTTTCGCTAGAATTTTGGAAGGGCTTGTAAATTCGGAAATAAGCGTTAAAAAATGGTGTGAGAAAACGTGAAGGTTTCCCAACTCATTACGGAGGTCTTCATAAAGTTCTTTGAGAATTTTTTTTTAGGTGCTCCGGGTGCCAGATCCGTGGGCTAAGACACATAAAATCGGTGAATTCAGGCGATTTGTAAAAGAAAGGGCTTGTAAATGCGGAAATGAGCGTTAAAAAAATAGTAAGAGTATTCTTGAGGTCCTCATAAAGTTTTTTAAGGAAATTTTTTTTTAGGGTGCTCCAGGCTCCAAATCCATGGGCTAACATACATAAAATAGGGGAAGTTGGGTGATTCGTAAAAAAAGGCTTTTAAATGCGGAAATTGGCATAAAAAATGGTGTTAGTATGTGTGAAGGTTCCCCAACTCATTACGGAGGTCCTTATAAAGGTTTTTGAGAAATAATTTTGGGTGTGTCGAACGCCTTATGGCTAATACGCATGAAAAATTGGGGAATTTGGGCGATTTGAAAAAAAGGGCCTGTAAATGAGGAAATAAGCGTTAAAAATGATGTAAATATACGTGAAGGTTCCCCAACTCATTACGGAGGTCGTCATAATGTTTTTTGAGAAAAAAAATTGGGTGCTCCGAACCCCAGATCCATGAGCTAATACACACGAAAAATCGAGGAATTCTGGCGATTCTTAACAAAAGGGCTTGTGAATAAGGAAATGAACGTTAAAAATGGTATGAGTATACATGAAGGTTCTCCAATTCATTACGAAGGTTCCCATAAAGTTTTTTGAGAAAAAAATTTGGATGCTCCGAGCGCCAGATCCATTGGCTAAAACACACAAAAAATCGAGGAATTTGGAAGATTCGTTAAAAGGGTTTGTAAATGCGGAAATGAGAGTTAAAAAATGGTGTGAGTATATACGTGAAGGTTCCCCAACTCATTACTAAGGTATTTCTAATATTTTTTGAGAAACAAATTTTTGGTGCTCCGAGCGCCATATTCATGTGTTAATACACATGAAAAATCAGTCCTCTACTCCCCTCACCTCTACCCCTGTCATCTACACCCCTCTAACCCCTCCCCTCTACCTCCTTCCCTTTCTACCCTTCTCTACCTTCTACCCTCTATACTCCCCATATACCCTCATACCGCCTCATACACCCTATAACCGTCCATACCCCCCAATACGCCCATATATGCCCCCCTCATACCCCCATACCCCCTATACCCCCATACCCCCCACTACACCACCCATACCTCTCATATACCACCCATACCCCAATACCTTCATACCCCCCTTAGCCCACTACTCCCCCTCCCCCCACCCTATACCCCGTACACCCCCTATATACCCTTCTTATATATCCCCCCTACACCCACCCTATACCCCTTCACACCCACCTATACCCCCTACACTGTAACGACCCGGAAAATGATAGAGTGAAACTAGAGCCTCACATGTGAGTTTGGAGTCGAGAACTTAATGAAATAATTATATTTGAATTTGACCCAAAAAGTTCTTAAAAATGTGCTTCGGAAGTTACCGAAAACTTGTTTAGCTGTATATAAA
>JAJOOF010004875.1:0-30925 GCA_029582545.1 Solanum lignicaule | reverse complement strand
CCAAATCGTAGGGTCCTCCAACATTTATTTATTAAGGGTATTTACGTCTTTTATAAAGCATTGAATGCATATACTATGTCATTTTGACCCTAATTCTAAGTCCTATAACTGTTCTTCTACTCCAAAAACTACCCTAATTCTCTCATTCTCTTAAAACACCAAATCTCATTCATCTTCTCCAATTCTCTCTAAATCTCAAGAAAGAAAAATCTAGGGTTTCAAGCTTAAGTCTCCCTTTTACTCATTGCTTTTGAGATTTGATCATCAAGGTATGTGGGAGTTCATCAAGGGGTTCCATTCACCTATTGAGTCCCAAAAATATCTCAATTCTCCAAATACAATATCATTAAATTGATTAGGTGTTCAATCAATTTTTCATTGGTTCTAATTATGTTGATATAATTGATTGATTTTGATCTTATTATGGTTGTTTTGACTCAATTACATGCTTTCCAATTGATTTCATATGAACCCAGACATTATTCATTATTTTACTATGAGCTATTAAAGACATGAATTTATGAAGAAGCTATGAATAATATTTTCATAAAAGTTATGCATGATTTATGAAAATAAATTTTTTATCTAGGTTACTTTAAGATAAGAATCAATGAATTGTGAAATATTTTATCACATCTGCATAAATTGTTAAATGTTTCCTCACAACAAGAAATCATGATTGGTGAAAGGTTTTCTCACACATGGTTTAAGGAGCAATTCTATAATGATTTAAGCTTGGACTAGTAACTTAATTGTGTTTTTTTATGTATGATGATATGTTTATGTTTATGAATATTCCATTGGGATTTTTACTTAGCACCGAGAGGATATTGATATGTAGGCTCTCTCGACAGTAAATGTTGAGTCTCTAGTAGCAATCTCTTCGTCCCTAACTACGTGCCCATTAGAATTTATCTTAACTAACATAGTTGGTGGATCCACTAAAGCAAGGTTTTATGAACCTTTTAAAATGATTTTAAGATGCATTGACCATATTCAAGATTTATGATTCTTCTTCAAAAGGTTTTTCTGTGTTTAGCTTGGTCATACATATCATGTTTTTTATTATTTCCCCTTATGATCATGTTTCATGTTTTTATACATATCCCTCATAATTATTACATGCCATGTACTAATCTATACTTATGACTACCTTGTGTAATAATGTTGGGTTTGATGTTTCCTCTCCTCCTACTTGTGGCTGGTTACTTGATTGATCCTTGAAGACTTGGTGAGTCCTCATGTTTCGAGGACCATGTCTTCTTTAATATAATTTTCTTATGTCTTTAGTTTTTGAAAGTTGTACGTGGTGTACAGGTTACGTCCCGACCACTCATGTTGATGTATTAGAATGGCTTTTCAAGACTATGATTAGACTTCCTCTTTTATATCAAAATATTTCATGCAATGAGATTCCTTAATTTAATTATCACTTGTGTAGGGCCTCTTGGGGTCTTATACACCATATCACGTCTACGGTGTACTTTGGGTCGTGAAAAATTTTGTATTCATAGCACAAGGTTTTAGAAAAGCTCCTAGAATGTTTGACAAGCTACGTTGAGAAGAGTCTTATTCATAAGTGTGAAGCGAGCCACATTTATGAATAGGAAGCTACAAAATATTTAGGAACCTTCACTTATTTCGTTACTCTAAAGTGGTGTCATGGAATTTATATCTGTAAAGATCCTTCTCTTAAATCATGCTCGATGGTTTTCATGATATGATCCTTGAAGAGCTTACGCAAGAAGAAACGTTGGCAACAAAGTGGATCCCGAGGTTCCTTAAGTTTTGATCGATTCTTTGGCTGAGGAATCATGGGTTTGCCTATGGTGGAGAAGGTGGAATTGGCCGCTTATTAACTCAAGGGTTTTTCTCAAGTTTGGTTCAACCAATGGAAGGAAGAGAGGGAAATTGATACCGGTCCTCTTGATTTGGACAAATTCAATAGAGCTTTTTTTTAATCGTTTCTTTCCTCTTGAAATGAGAGAAGTGAAGGTGATTGAGTTCATTAATCTCTGACAAGGGAATATGAGTGTGAAAGGACTAGTAAGTTCATGTCGGGTGCTTCTGATTTGGTTATCAAGGAATGTTGTACCGCCATGTTGATTAAGGAGATGGATATCTCTCATTTGATGTACATGTCCAACAAATAGAAGAGGAAAAGCTCAAGGAAAGGGCAAAATAGTCCAAGAGGGCAAGGACCGGTAATGGTAATTAACTTTTCTTATTGTAGGTCCAATGGTCATGGGTGTCCTAAATTCCAAAAAAGGTTTTTGGGTCAAGGTTATTATAATGCTTCTACTCCTAAGTTTAACAAAGATAGGTTGTCGAACCCTAAGCCTCAATGAGGTAATGGTGGTGGATCTTTTATACCTACTTGCACTAAGTGTGGTAAGAAATATGATGGAAAATGTTTGGCCGACATGGATGGTTGCTTTAATTGTGGAAAGAATGGTCATAAGATGAGAGATTGCTCGATGATTTCTACTACGGGAAGGGATGGTAGGCAAGCTCATCCTAGTGGTTTCGGTTTGGGTGCTCCGAAGCAAAACTGATTTTATGCTCTTCAAACTTGACAAGATCACGAGGATTCTTCATATGTTGTGACTGGTATGTTGAAAGTCTTTCACCTTAATATTTATACTTTACTTGATCCAGGTGCTACGTTAACATTTTTCACTCTTTAATTGGCCGTGAGAGTTGATGTTAGTCCAAAACTACTCTCTAATCCCTTTCATGTCTATACTCATGTTGGTGATTCTATTGTTGCTAAGAAAGTTTGTATAAATTGTCCTATTTTTGTTTCTCATAGAGTCACCCATATTGAACTTGTAGAGCTTGATATACTAGATTTTGATGTTATTCTTGGGATGAATTAGCCTCATGCATTCTATTCTTCCAAAGATTATAGGACCCGATTGGTCACCTTCAAGATCTGAATGAACCTATCATGTCATTAGAAGGGGCAAATTATGTTCTTAATGGATTTTATATATTGACTAAAGTCTAGGAAGATTATTTCTAAGGGTTGCATCTATGATCTTGTTTGAGTTAGGGACATAAATTCTGAAACCCCTATTATTGAGTTAGTTCTAATTGTAAATGAGTTTCCAGAAGTGTTTCCTGATGATCTTCCTGGTATTCCTCTCGAAAAGGAAATAGACTTTGATATTGACCTTCTTCGAGATATGCAACCTATCCCTATTCCTCCTTACTGTATGGCCCAGGAAGAGCTTAAAGAGTTAAAGGATTAATTGAAATATTTATTAGACAAGGGTTTTATTACACTGAGTATCTCTCCATGGGGTGCTCCAGTGTTGTTTGTTCGATAGAAAGATGGTTCTATCCAAATGTGCATTGACTATTTGCAATTGAATAAGGTTACTATATTGATTAACTATCCTATTCCAAGGATTGATGATTTGTTTGATAGACTCCTAGGAGTGAGTTACTTCTTTAAGATTGATCTTCGGTCTGATTATCGGCAATTGAGGGTGAAGGAGAATGACATTTTGAAGACATCTAATCAAACTCAGTATAGTCATTATGAGTTCTTGGTGATGTTTTTTGGTTGGACTATTGCCCCCGCGACATTTATGGATTTGATGAATAGGGTCTTCAAGAAATATCTTTACATGTTTGTGATTGTGTTTATTAATGATATTTTTATTTACTCTCGAAGTGAAGATGAGCATATTGATCATTTGACGATTTATTATGAATTCTCAAGGATCTGGTATTGCATGCTAAGTTTAACAAGTGTGAGTTTTAGTTGAGTTTTGTTGCTTTCCTTGGCCATATTTTCTCCAGTGAAGGTATTCAAGTCTATCCTAAAAAAACCAAGGTTGTTAAGAATTATCCTAGACCATTATCCGTTTTAGATATGCATAGTTTCTTGGGTTTGACCAGGTACTATAGAAGGTTTGTGGAAGGATTTTCCTTTATTGCTTCACCTTTGATAACATTGACTCCAAAGAAAGTGAAATTTCTTTGGTCGGAAGCTTGTGAGAAGAGTTTCCGAGAGTTGAAGGATAGACTCACTACAACCTCTATCTTGACACTGCTGGAAGGATCAGATGGTTTTGTGCTTTATTATGATGCTTCATGGTTTGATTTTAGTTGTATTTTGATGCAACATGGAGAAGTCATTGCTTATGCTTTATGTCAATTTAAGGTGCATGAAAATAATTATCCGACTCATGAGTTGGAGTTAGCGGTGGTAGTGTTGCCTCAAAGATTTGCAGACATTACTTTTATAGTGTTCATGTAGATGTTTTTAGCGACCATAAGAGTGTGAAGTATGTATTCACTCATAAGGATTGTAATCTTTGTCAAAGGAGGTGGCTTGAGTGTAACACCTCAAATTCAAAAAGATGAAAATCTCAGTTTTCAAAAAATTCTGGTACTAGCACAGACAGAGCCACTAACAGTCCATAGGTCTGACCACGGATCGTAGGTGGGGCTGTGGTTGGCCAGTCCAAATTTTCCAAAGTGTCAAGGTTTTAGTATTTTCATATGGTTCACTAGGATGGTCCGTTTGCCAATGCACGGGTCGTAGGTAGGTCTCATGGGTGAGTCACATGCTTAGTGGAATTTTCAGGGCCAAGAGTGGGACTTAAGTGTGCATGTACGGACTGTTAGTTGACCGACGGACCGTACATGGGTCCCGTTGTTTGAAGGCCCACAAAAAAAGTTTCTGAACTCATCAACAGTTGACCAGGATGGTCCGTGGTTAGACCTATATATGGTCCATGGGTCCAGCCGTCGACGGGGTCCGATAGTTATTTTAAAGGGGCTATTGGGGTTTTTTCTAATTATTCCAACACAATACTATGTCGTTTTAATCTTTACCCAAAGCCATATTTAGTGATTTTTAACCCCCAAAACACCCAATTCAATTCATTCTCCAACATTCCCCAAAGTTAAACAAGCCATTCTCTCAAATATTTCTCTCTTTAAGGAAGAAGAAGGAAGCTAGGGTTTCAAGATCAAGTCTCCTAATCCTCCATTTATTTCAAGATTTTGGCATCAAGGTATGATAGTCTTTACCTATGGATCTGTTTCCTCCATAGGGTTCATAAATTCTCCAATTTCCAGGTTAGAAATCTCCCATTGAAGTTAGGGTTTTCTTCCATGTCATGGGTTCCTTTCAATGTGGATATAATTGATTGTTTTATGAACTATTATGCATGAATTGAGATAATCCTTTGTTTTTAATATGAATTCCTATGAACCCATTCTTAACCCATGTTTTCTAGATTATGATGATTGGAAGTGGATTTTGAACTATGAAAGAGGAATTATGAAGATATGCATGTTCTTATAGAATTGTTGAAAACGAAGCATAAATGTTGTTGTTGGTGATTGTTGTGAATGGATTTCTCACATAATACTCAATACATGAATGTGACAGGTTTTCTCTCATAAGGAATTCTTAGAGTTGAAAGGTTTTCGCAACTAAACTACAAATCAAGTTTTAGGAGCTATTCCAATGGTATGCAAGAGGCGATTACCCATGTCCCCATAATGATAAGACAAGAGACGATTACCCACATCCCTTAAAGATAAGATGAATATGATTTATGACTATTTCGTGGGAATTATGCTTAGTATCTAGTGGACAAGTGGCGATTACCCGTGTCCCATAAACTATGTACCGTCATAGTTTCTCATATATAGACATTAGCTATTGGATCCACTTAAGCTAGAAGTTCATGGTCCTTAACTTGGCAAGTGATGACACCTCATTTTGATGTGGGGTAATCACGAGATTCCATATTATAGCTCATATGGTCTCTATGTCAGTTAAGGCAAATTTCCCACAACTATAATGATGAAGTAAGGTTACTTCTAAAAGTATCGCACATATGTTCAAAGATAATTTTACTTGCCTTGACCATGATCATAATTATACTTCTAATCTCTTATCTTAATTTTTTAACTTGGTCTTTGCATGTCATGAATATGTCATTTTAGCATGATTTGGTACTTTTATGCATTGATATCATACTTGGTACATTGTTAAACTAACACACACTCTCTCCTACATTCTTCTAAAAATATAGTGTCCAACGCTCCGATTCCTCATCTCTGTGGCAAGGGATCACTTAGTAGATATTGAAGATTGGTGAGTACTCATGTTCCGAGGACCGAGCCTTTGTTTCTTATTGTCTTTACTTTTTAGTAGTGCTTGTGATGTACGGGTTACATCCCAATCACTCTTGATGTACTAGATGGCTTTGAGACTATATAGACTTCAGCTTCGTTTTTATCAAACTCTTTATGATATGAATTGTCTTTTTAAATCATTAATTCTATTATCTTGTATGATGGATGTTAAATGGCTTGTATAGGGCCTCTCGGGGTCCTATACGCCATGTTACGCCTAGAGTATACTTTGGATCATAACAAACTTGGTATTTAGAGCACAAGCCATGTCGAGTTGAGTCTTGTTGATGAGTGTGAAGCGCGCCACATTTATGAATAAGAAGCTACAAGATGATTAGGAAACTCCAGTTCTTTTATACTCTAAGTTGTGCAATAGAGTGTAACTATTTATGTCCTCTCTCATAATCCCTATTCAGTGCTTTTTAAGAAATGGCCCCTCAAAGAGTATACGTTAGGAGGAATGCGAATGAGAATGTGGAATAAGAAGCTCCTCCTCAAGCTCCTTAAGTTCTGGTTTACCCTTTGGCCGAGCAAGTGACTACTGTGGAGTTTAGGGTTGCTTTTCAAGTGTTGGCTCAAGCCATGATAGCTCAAGACATTAGGGAGATTGTGGTCCCCATGAACCCAAATATGGGTACGGTGGTAACTAGGGTGAGAGACTTCTCTAGAATGAATCCCTTGGAGTTTCATGGTTCCGAGGTTAAGGAAGATCCTCAAGAGTTCATTGATGAGGTGTATAAAGTGTTGATGATCATGGGAGTGACGCTAGTGGAAAAGGCGGAAATTGTCGCTTAGCAACTTAAGGGTGTTTCTCAAGTTTGGTTCAACCAATGGAAGGAAGGGAGGGCAGTTGATGCGGGTCTTCTCGATTGGGAACATTTAAAAGGCTTATTTCCTTTATATAAGGGAGGCAAAGGTACTTGAGTTCATCAACCTTCATCAAAGAAGCATGAGTATGAAGGAATATTCTTTGAAGTTCACACAATTTTCTAGGTATGCTCCTACTATGGTTGGAGATCCTAGGGCAAGGATGAGCAAGTTTATTTCGGGTGTGTTTGAGATGGTGGTTAAAGAATGTCGTACCGACATGCTTATCAATGAAATGGACATTTCTCGTCTTATGGTTCATTCTCAACAAATAGAAGAGGAGAAATTGAAGGAAAGATCTAGGGAGGTAAAGAAGGCAAGGACCAGTGATAGTGACTTTTCATATTCAAGGTCCAATGGGCATTGTCGTTCTAAGTTCCGACAAAGGATTTCCTGTCAAGGTTCCTCCAAAACCCCTTCTAAGTTCAACGAAGATAGGGTTAGATAGGCCTCAAGGAGGAAACAGTAGTGGATCTTTATTGCCTACTTTTGCTAAGTGTGGAAAGAAGCATGAAGGTAGATGTCTAGCCGGTTCTAATGCATGATTTGGCTATGGTAAGACGGATAGCAAGATAAGGGATTGTCCCTCAGTTGTTAAAAATGAAAGATATAATTGTGAATGGGCTCAACCTAATCCTTTGTCCGGTTCTAGTGGGAGTTAGAAGCAAAACGATTCTATGCACTTCAAACTCGTCGTGAGAAAGAGGGTTCTCCCGATGTGGTTATCGGTATGTTGAAAGCCTTTCATCTTGATGTTTATTCTTTACTTGATCCTGGTGCTACCTTATCTTTTGTGATGCCATATGTGGCTAGGAGGATTGATATTCTTCCGGATGTGTTGATTGATCCTTTTTCTGTCTTTCATCCTATCGGTGAATCTATTGTGGCTAAGAGAGTATAGAAAATTTTCATGTCTCCTTACCCCATAGAGTCACTCATGTAGATCTTGTAGAGCTTGATATGTTAGATTTTGATGTCATTCTTGGTATGGATTGGTTGTATTCTTGTTATACTTCTGTTGATTGTATAACCCAAATGGTCCAGTTCCAATTTCCAAATGAGCCTATCCTAGAGTGGAAAGGAGGAAATTTTATGCCTAAGGTTCAGTTTGTTTCTTGTCTTAAAGCTATAAAGATTATATCTAAGGGTTGCTTATACCATCTAGTTAGGGTAAGGGATACGGATTCTGAAACCCCTACTCTTGAGTCGGTCACCGTTTCAAATGAGTTTCCAGAAGTGTTTCCTTATGATCTACCCGATTTTCCTCCTGAAAGGGAAATAGGCTTCGGTATTGACCTTTTCCCAGATACACAACCTCTCTCTATTCCTTATTATTGAGTGGCTCAGGAAGAACTTAAGGAATTTAAAGAGCAATTGAAACATTTGTTGGATAAGGGTTTCATTCGATCGAGTATCTATCCATGGGGTGCTTTAGTTTTGTTTTTTCAAAAAAAAGTTGGTTCACTCCATATGTGTAATGACTACCGGTAATTGACCAAGGTTACAATTAAGAGTAAGTATCCTCTTCCAAGGATAGATGACTTGTTTGATCAACTACAAAGAGCAAGTTACTTCTTTAAGATTGACCTCCGGTCGGGTTATCACCAATTGAAGGTAAAGGAAGATGATATTCTGAAAATAGCTTTTTGAACTCGTTATGGTCATTTTCAGTTTTTGGTGATGTCTTTTGGGTTGACAAATGCCCCGGTGCATTTATGGATTTGATGAATAGGGTATTTAGACAGTACCTAGATATGTTTGTTATTTTGTTTATCAATGTCATCTTGATCTACTCAAGGAATGAAGCTAAGCATACCAATCATTTGAGGATTGTGTTGCAACTCTTTGCAAAGTTTAGCAAATGTGAGTTTTGGTTAAGGTCTATGGCTTTTCTAGGGCACATTGTTTGTGGAAATGGTATTGAGGTAGATCCTAAGAAGACCCATGCGGTAAAAAGTTGGCCTAGACCTCTATCCCTTAGGATATTAGAAGTTTCTTGGGTTTAGCCATTTTCTATAAAAAGTTTATGGAAGGGTTTTCATCAATTGCCTTTCCATTGATGGCATTGACCTAAAAGAAAGAAAAATTCTTCTGGTTGGAAACATGTGAAAAGAGTTTTCAGGAATTGAATGATAGACTTACTTCCTCTCTGGTGTTGACTTTACGGAACCAATGGGTTTGTTATTTATTGTGATGCTTCAAGAATTGGGTTTGGATGTGTCCTTATACAAAATGGGAAAGTCATTGCCTATGCCTCAAGGAAACTTAAGGTGCATGAAAATAACTATACTACCTATGATTTGGAACTAGCGGCGGTTGTATTTGCTTTGAAGATTTGGAGGCCTTACTTATACAGTGTTCATGTCTATGTCTTTAGAGACTACAAAAGTTTGCAATATCGCCAAAGAAGGTGGCTTGAGTTACTAAGGGATTATGATATGAGTGTTCTCTATCACCCCAGTAAAGCAAATATGGTAGTGGATGCTCTTAGTCGGTTGACAATGGGTAGTGTTGCTCATATAAAGGATAGTAAGAAGGAGTTTGTTAGAGATGTTCATATATTGGCCCGAATGGGTGTTTTGTTGGTTGACTATAGTAAAGGTGGCGTTATGGTTCATAAAGGTTCAAAATCGTCCTTTGTGTCTAAAGTGAAAGTAAAGCATGGTCTCGATCCGACTTTGGTTGAATTAAAGGAAGTGGTGCTTAAAAAGTCCGTTGAGTCTTTCTCCCAAGGGGGAGATGGTGTGCTTCGCTATAAAGGTGTTTGTGTGTTCCCAATGTAGATGATGTTAGAGAATAGATCATATCAGAAGCCCATAGTTCTTGATAGTCCATTCACCCGGGAGCCACCAAGATGTACTGTGACTTGCGGGAGGTCTATTGGTGGAATGGGATGAAAAAGAATATTGCGGAATTCTTGGCAAGGTGCCCTAATTATCAACAAGTGAAAGTTGAACATCAGAAGCTGGGAGGTTTGTCTCAGGATATCAGTAATCTTACTTGGAAGTGGGAAGATTTGAATATGTACTTCATTATTGGGTTACCTCGCACCTGGTGGCAACATGACTTGATTTGGGTTATAGTAGATCGAATGACGAAATCGACTCATTTCCTTCCCGTCAAAGTTTCTTATGCGGCGGAGGACTATGCTAAGTTTTATTTGAGGGAAATCGTGGTACACAATTCACTTCTCAATTTTGGAAGTCTTTCCAAAAAGGGTTTGGTACTCCTATTAAGCTTAGCACGACCTTTCATCCACAAACTAATGGGAAAGTGGAGCGTACCATCCAAACTTTGGAATATATCATGAGAGCATGTGTAATTGACTTCAAGGGTAATTGGGATGATCACTTGCCTTTGATTGAATAAGCATATAATAATAGCTATCACTAAAGTATTGGCATGGCTCCATTTTAGGCTCTATATAGTAGGAGGTGTAGATCTCCTATAGGCTGGTTTGAAGTGGGTGAAGTTGCTTTGATAGGTCCTGAGTTGGTACATGAGGCTATGGAGAAAGTTCCACTTATTAAAGCAAGGTTGAAAACGGCCCAAAGTCGACAAAAGTCTTATGCAGATGTTAGAAGAAGGTATCTTGAGTTTGATGTGAATGATTGGGTCTACTTGAAAATTTCACCCATGAAGGGAGTAATGAGATTTGGAAAGAAAGGGAAGCTTAGTCCCCGTTATGTGGGCCCATATCGGATTTTGAGGTGTATTGGTAAAGTAGCTTATGAACTTGAATTTCCTATTGACTTGGCATCGATGCATCCAATTTTCCATACCTCCTTGTTGAAGGAATGTGTTGGTGATCCAACCTCTATAGTACTATTGGAGAGTCTTGGACTTTCTTATGAAGAAGTTTCGGTTGAGATTTAAGACCGGCAAGTTCGAAATTTAAGAACTAAAGAAATTGCTTCCGTGAAGGTTCTTTGGAGAAATCAGTTAGTTGAGGGAGCTACTTAGGAGGCCGATGCCGATATGATATCTTGTTATCCTCATATCTTTCCCTTCGTCCCTACTCTAGCTTGAGGTATTTAGTTCCACATGGGTTACTCTTATGGTGTCATGTGTCTTAGATATTCTTATGATTTCTTCATTTATGCATGTTCATGAAAAAGCTTGATATTTTAGAAGAATGAGTTAGCTTGATTGATTTCTTCATGTTTATGTGCATTTGAATATGAGTTCCATATAGCCCTTATGAAATGATGTTTTGAAGATGCTTTAAATTGGAGTTGATGTTTCCTCCTCGGATATGTGCATTTATATATAATTGCAGTCATGTTGGGTTGTTAGGTTTAAGTTCCTACCCTCCATAGGATGTCTTGAATCCCATTCGAGGACGAATGCTCCCAATGGGGATATATTGTAACACATTGGAATCAAAAAGATGAAAATCATAGTTTTTATTTCAAAAGCTTTGGTGTCAACACAGATGGAGCCACCAATAGTCTGTAAGTCAGACCATAGGTGGGGCCGTGGTTAGCTAGTCCAAATTTTCAGAAATGTCAAGGTTTTAGTATTATCATACGGTTCCCCAGGACGGTCTGTTGTCCAATGCATGAGTCGTAGGTAGGTCTCGTGGGTGAGTTACAAACTTAGTGGAATTTTAAGGGCCAAGAGTGGGATTTATGGTGGCCATGTACGGATGGTAGGAGGACCGACTGACCCTACATAGGTCCCGACGTTCAAAGGCCTTGGAAAACAAGTTTCTGAACCGGGCGACGGTTAACCAAGACGATCCGAGGTTGGACCTAAGACCGTGGGTCCAGTAGTTATTTTAAATGGGCTTTTGGGTCTTTTCCTAGTTATTTCAACCCAATACTATGTCATTTTATCCTTTACCCAAAGCCCTATATAATACTTTTTAACCCCCAAAACACCCATTTAATTCATTCTCCTAAATTCCCCAAAGTTGAACAAGTCACCCTCTCAAATATTTCTCTCTCTAAGGAAGAAGAAGGAAGCTAGGGTTTCAAGATAAAGTCTCCTAATCTTTCATTGATTTCAAGCTTTTGGCATCAAGGTATGATAGTCTTCACCTTTTGAGTTCTTTCCTCCATAGGGTTCCTAAATTCTCCAATTTACAAGTTAGAAATCTCCAATAGAAGATAGGGTTTTCTTCCATGTCATGGGTTCCTTTCAATGTGGATATAATTGATTGTGTTTTGAACTATTATGCATGAATTCAGATAATCTTATGTTTTTAAGATGAATTCCAATGAACCCATGCATAACCCATGTTTTCTAGATTATGATAATTGAAAGTGGGTTTTGAACTATGAAAGAGGAATTTATGAAGATATGCATGTTCTGACGAAATTGATGAAAATGATAAGTTGATTGAGAATAAAGCATAAATGTTGTTGTTGATTGTTGTGAAAGGATTTCTCACAAAATACTCAATACATGAATGTGAAAGGTTTTCTCACACAAAGTATTCTTAGAGTTGAAAGGTTTTCTCAACTAAACTAAGAATCAAGTTTTAGGAGCTATTTTAATGGTAAGACAAGAGGCGATTACTGAGCCTTTGTTTCTTATTGTCTTTACGTTTCAGTATTGTTTGTGATGTACGGGTTACGTCCTGATCACTCTTGATGTACTAGATGGCTTTAAGACTATGTAGACTTCCGCTTATTTTTTTTAAACTCTTTATGATATGAATTGTCTTTTTAAACTCTTTAATTCTATTATCTTTTATGATGCATGCTAAGTGGCTTGTGTAGGGCCTCTCGGGGTCCTATACGCCATGTTATGCCTAGCGTATACTTTGAGTCGTGATATTAATTTATTGAAATATTGCGACATGAGTGTCCTCTATCATCCAGGTAAGGTCAATGTGGTGGCGGATGCTTTTCGTGGATTATTAATGGGAAATCTTTCTCATGTTCAGGATGATAAGAAAAAGTTTGTTTGTTATGTTCATAGGTTGGCCTGATTGGGTGTTCGCTTAATTGATTCTAATAAAGGAGGTTTTATTGTTCAAAATAGTTCTGAATCATCTTTTGTATCGGATGTGAAGGCTAAACTAGATCTCGATCCAGTACTAGTTGAGTTGAAGAAGTCAGTTTTCGAAAAAGCCATTGAGGCTTCTCTTAAGAAGGAGATTGTGTCATTCGATATCAAGGTCGGTTACGTGCTCCGAATATTAATAATTTGAAGAATTAGTTTTGATAGAAGCTCACAGTTCTTGTTATTTTATTCACCCGAGAGCCACCAAAATGTATCATAATTTGTGGAAAGTCTATTGGTGGAATGGGATGATGAAAGATATTGCAGAATTTGTGGCTAAATTTCTGAATTATCAACAAGTGAAATCTGAGCGTCAGAAACTGAGAGGTTTGGTTCAATACATTAGTATTCCTTCATGGAAGTGGGAAGATCTAAATATGGACTTTGTAATGGTTTTACCTCGTACTCGGTGTCAATTTGACTCAATTTGGGTTATTATGGACCGAATAACAAAATCGGCTCAGTTTCTTCTTATTAAGACTTCATTTTCAGCCGAGGAGTATACCAAGATTTATATTCGGGAAATGGTAAGGTTGTATGAAGTGCCTTTATCTATTATCTACGATCATAGAACTCAGTTTATGTCTCAGTTTAGGAAGCCATTTCAAAAGGGTCTTGGTACTCCAGTGTGACTTAGCACGACTTTACACCATCAAACCGATGGACAAGCTGAGCGTACCATCTAGACTTTAGAAGATAATTTAAGAGCTTTTCTAATTAATTTCAAAGGTAATTGGGATGATCAATTGTCGTTGATCGAGTTTGCGTATAATAATAGTTATCATTCTAGCATTGGGATGACACTGTTTGAGGTTCATTATGCTCGGAGGTGTAGATCTCCTATAGGTTGGTAAGAAGTGGGTGATGTCGCTTTGATAGGGCCCGAGTTGGTGCATGAGGCTATGGAAAAGGTTTGACTTATTCATGAAAGGTTGAAAACAATTCAAAGTCGAAAACAATCTTGTGCCGATGTTAGAAGAAGAGAACTTGAATTTAATGTTGATGATTGGGTCTACTTGAAAATTTCACCCATGAAGGGTGTAATGAAATTTGGAAAGAAAGGAAAACTTAGTCCTTACTATGTGGGCCCCATATCAAATTTTGAGGTGGATTGATAAGGTTGCTTATGAACTTGAGTTGCCTAATAATTTAGCATCGGTACATCCCGTATTCATATCTCTTTGTTGAAAAAGTGTATTGGAGATCTGACATTCATTGTGCCTTTGGAAGGTTCGAGAGTTAAAGAAAATCTTTCTTATGAAGAGATTTTAGTTGAAATTTTAGACCAACAAGTTCACAGTTGAGAAACAAAAAAGTTGCTTATAAGAAAGTTCTTTGGATGAATCAATTAGTTGAGGGTGCTAGTTGTGAGGCTAAAGTTGTTATGATGTCTTAGTATCCTCACCTCTTTCCCTCCGTTCCTACTCTAGCTTGAGGTATTAACTCATCATGGTTTATTCTTTCGGATTCATCAGTTTTAATCATTCTCATGTTTTTATATGCATGCATGTTCGTAAAAAACTTGATTTTTAATGTTATGATTTAGCTTGGAGTGCTTTATGTTTATGTGCATTATGATGAGATTTGCATTCATGTTGGGTTGTTAGTTTCTCTCCTACTCTGTTTATGCTAGCTTGAGCCCCATTTGAGGACAAATGTTCTCAAAGGGGAGATATTGTAACACCTCAGAAAGTGGAAAGTCAAAAAGGAAAGGAAAAATGCAATTTTGGCACAAATCCAATAGTCAATGAGACTGACCTGCGGGTCGTAGGAAGGAATCATAGGACCTAAAGTTAAATTTTGGAAATTCTAAGTTTCTGAAGCTTGACCTAGGATGAACAGGATGAGCCGTAGGAAATTGGATGAGTCGTACATGAGTTCCCTAGGGGTAATCCAGACTTAGTGATATTTTTTGGTTAATGTTGAGGTCTACGAATAGGGTCTACCGACCTTAGAAAGTTCGACGATCAATAGAATGGTGTCATAGGAAATTAGCCAATTTTAGGCCCTAATACCTCGACCTACGATTGACCAATACGGTCTGTGGGAAGTTCTACGATCCATAGGGTCCTCCGACAATTATTTCGTAGGGGTATTTTTGTCTTTTTCCTATGCATTATATACCTATATTATGTCGTTTTGACCCTAATTATAATTCCTTTAACTACCCTTATAGTCCTAAAACTACCTTAACTCTCTCATTCTCTCAAAACTTCAAATCTCATCCACATCCATCTTCTCCAATTCTCTCATAAGTTCAAGAAAAAAAAGCTTGGGTTTGAAGCTTCAAGTCTCCCTTTTCTTCATTGCTTTTGGGCTTTGATCATCAAGGTATGTGGGAGTTCATCAATGGGTTCCATTCACCCATTGAGTCCCAAAGATTTCTCAATTATCCAAATTAAATCTCCTTAAATTGATTAGTTTTTCATTCAATTCTTCATGGGTTCTAATTGTATTGAATCAATTCTTTGATTTTTCTCTTATTATGGATGTTTTGACTTAATTACATGCTTACCAATTGATTTCATATGAACTCATGCATTATTCATGATTTGACTATGAACTCTCAAAGACATGAATTTATAAAGCAGTTATGAATCTATGCATAATGTTTTCATAAAATTTATGCATGATTTATGACAAGGAATGTTTTTATGATCCAGGTTGCTTTAAAATAAGTATGGATGAATTGTGAAAGGTTTTCTCACATATGCATGAATTGTGGAAGGTTTTCTCACATTAAAGAATCATGATTGGTGAAAGGTTTTTTCACACATGGTTTAAGGAGTTATTCTATAATTATTTAAGCTTGGACTAGTAAGTTAATTGTGCTTTTCTATGTACGATGATATGTTTATGTTTATGACTATTCCGTTGGGATTTTTACTTAGGACCGAGAGGATGTTCAGATGGAGGCTCTCCTATTAGTAAAGGTCGGGTCTCTATTAGCAATCTCCTTATCCCTAATTACGTGTCCCCATAGGATTTGTCTTAAGTGACATAGCTAGTAGTTCCACCTAAGCTATTTTAAGGTCATTGTCTTGACAAGTAAGGACATATCTTTTTGATGTCGGAGTATGATACTAGATTTTGTGTTATAGTTCACATGGTCTATGTCGGTTAATGGTAAATATCTCATAAAATTAATTAAGTTACTTTCAAGGTTTTATGAACCTTTCAAGATTATTTTAAGATGCATTGACTATATATGTTCATGATTTATGATGCTTCTTTAAAAGGTTTTACTATGTTTAGCTTGGTCATGCATATCATGTTTTCGATTATGTCCCCTAATAATCATGTTTCATGTTTTTATGTGTATCCCTCATACATAGTATATTACATATACTAATGTATATGTGTGCCTACATTGTCTAATAATGTAGGGTTTGACACTTCGTCTCCTCCCGCTCTTCGCTAGTTACTTGATTGATCGTTGAAGACTTAATGAGTCCTCATGTTCCGAGGACCATGTCATCTTTAATATAATTTTCATATGGCTTAGTTTCGAATGTTGTACAGGGTGTACGGGTTACATCTCGACCACTAATGTTGATATATTAGAATGGTTTGTCAAGACTATGAGTAGAATTGCGCTTTTATGTCAAACTCTTTTATGCTATGAGATTTCTTACTTTAATTCTCACTTTTTTTTCTATTATATTGGTTTGTATGTATGTCAAGTGGCTTGTGTCTCTAAGGGTCTTATATATCATATCACGTCTAGGGTATAGTTGGGGCTGTGACAAGAAGAAATAGAGACAATACCCATGTAGGAAATTTCTATTTCAAGCGAATTTGATTCGAAAAAACTTAATTACAAGCTTAGATTGACAAAAAAAATGATGTTTCTTCCTCTACAAGCTAAAAAGTTCTTTAGTATACTCTTATCAATATTTTTTAGAAAAAGTGGTCTTCTCTCTCTATACCTAATTGGGAAGCTGATAATGGTACATAATTGCAAAAAAACTTATTTTATGCTTGGAACATTTCAAAGGAAGAACTATTTATAATTTCAATTTTTCCCTTCAACTTGCATCATCAGATATGTGTTGCTGGACCGTAGGAATGTCTATCAGAAATTGTAGAGCATCACCTGCCTCCTTGCTTCGACCTTCAATTATGACGAGAGCATCTACACTAGGAACGACAAATTGTCGATCAATCATTATTTTGTGATAGTTGCAGTGCTGGTACAGAGGTGACTTCTGTCCACTCAAGCTAGTGTTTAATTGGCGAGACGCAAGTTCCTTTGCTTGTATGCTTTAGTTATTTTTAGTTTTAAATCCATCGAACTTGTTTTTTCTGAAGAATATCTGCATCCAAAAGAACTAGGGTCTAAAACCCCTTCAATTAGCACAACTTTTCACCCGTAGATAGATGTTTTGGCTGAATAGACCATTCAAACCTTGAGGGATATATAGATAGCTTGTGTGATTGACTTTAAAGACAATTAGAATGATCATACCTCTTATTGAATTTTCTTCTAATAAAACTTACCGCTCTAGTGTTCTGATGGCTCCATTTGAGGCACTTTATTGTAGGAGGTGTAGATCTCTCATAGAATGGTTTAAGGTTGGTGAGGTTACCTTGATTCACTTCATGAGGCTATAGAGAAGGTTCGGGTTATTAGAGAAAGGTTGAGGATAACTTAGAGAAGACAGAAATCATTGCAAATGTAAGGAGAAGAGTGCTTGAATTTGCGGTTGGTAATTTGGTGTATCTAAAAATTTTGCCCATAAAAGGGGTTATTAGATTCGGTAAGAAAGAAAAACCTCATCGCGATTGTGTTTGTCCTTATATGATCTTTAAGCATATTGGTAATGTGGCATATAAGTTAGATTTATCAACATAGTTAGCATCAGTGCATCCACTGTCTCATGTGTCCTCATTGAAGAAGTGCATTGGTGATCCAACTTCAATTGTTCCTTTAGAGAGAGTTGGTGTGAAGGATAGTATCTCTTACGAAGAGTTTCAAGTCAAAGCTAATGACCACCATTTTCGTAAGTTTAGGAACAAGGAAGTCACTTAAGTGAATTTCTTTGGAGTAATCAGCTAGTTGAGGTAGCTACTTGGGAAGCAGAAGTAGATATGATGACCAAGTAGCCCCCCCCCCCTTCCCCCACCTCTTTCATTCTTATTATGTTCCCACGTGAGGTAATAATTCATATTCATATCATTCAGTTATTCTCATGTCTGAATATATATTCATTTTCACAAAACTAGTATAGTCTTCATGTCTTAAGCTGGAATCAGTCATTCTGCCAATTTAGTGCTTAGCTTCCAGTTTTGAAATTACAACTCTTTCCCTACTCTTTCCAGTTTATCTTAACTCCATTTCAGGAAAAATGTTTTGAAGGGAGAGATATTATAACACCTCACAGTTTCAAATCAATGAATACTCAGTAATTGTCCTAGCAGAAAGTTCCTAGAATTTTCAGCCTCAGTTTCTACGAGTTGGTTCACGTGTCATGAGCCAGGTTCATTATCCACGGACACAGTGAGGGGCACAAACTTCAGTGAGCTAACGTTCCCATGATGGACAGTACGAGTTGTAAATAAGGTATACGACTCGTACAATCAATCATGATGGAGTTTAGAGCATTCCATCTTAGTCCCAGGTTCTACAAGTCAAAGTACAACTTGTACTTTGATGGAACAATTCATACTTTTGATTCGTGGAGTCCCGAAGGATCCATGACTAATAGTATGAGTCATACCCTCATATTACAGATTGTAATAGGAGTCAGGGAAAAGTCCTGAGACTTACCAATCTTCCAAATGACCATGATTGATAGCATGGGTTGTAAGATCATAGTTTAACCCATACCACGATTCGTAAGAAGATCCTATACTTCATGAGTAGAAGTATGGCTTGTACTTAGAGAGTACAACATATATGTTAATTCATGGAATATTTCAAGTTACTCCCCAACTTATCTCAAGCGGCCATGAGTCGGAGTATGACTTGTGGTATCGAGGTATGACTGATGTACTATGGATTTACGACACTTCTACTGCTTAAAGCTTAGGATTGTCATAAGCATTTTAGCGCATCTTTGTAGATCTGATGTGTTTTATTGTTATTTTGTATGATAAAAGTTCTTTGGTAACTGAGTGTAGGAAGTCAAGTGTTCCAGTGAAGTTTGGAATTTTACGAGCCATACTAAGGGCCACAGTATGAGCCATAACTCATAGATAACTTCGTAGAAGGGATATCAAAGAAGTGGTGAATCAGGGTCTTAAGTGAACGAGGAGACAGTACGGTGCGTACAATGTTTAACGAGACATAGATTCCTAATCGTAGAAAAAGAATTGAAAATCTAAAAAAGAACAATTCTAAACCACGAGTGCACAAGACGGGCCGTCAAAAGTTTCATGAGCCGTACACAATTGCTAGTAGATGAGATTCATAAAGTGTGAAAATAGAAGTCTGAAGACTAGAAGGGAACAAGACAAGTCATAGACTGTTCTTCGGACCATAGATTTTTTTTCCGTGGAAAATGTCCTAAGATTGAACTTTCAATACAAACCATGAGAATACTCCATGATCTGTAAAGAGAACAAAGACCCATACTTAGGGTTGTAAAGTTTCTAAATTCATTTATTCCCCTAAATAGTTTGGATAGGGTTTTGTATGTCTCTATAAATATTTTCCCTAGGTTTTATTTAATTTATTACGTGAGTTTTGAGTTTAAGGATTATTACAAAACTATGTTTTGCTTTAATTCTTGAATTTTTGGGATTTTAATTACACATCGATCTTTGACTTTTGAGTTTGCAAATCAATTTAAGATTTCAGATTAACAATATTTATATTGTAAATGCGTGATTCTTTTTAACCAAATTACTATGAATTGTGATTAAACAATTAGGAGATACTAAATCCAGAACTAGAGTTATGGGAACCATGCGTAACTAATAACATAGACCAAATAAATAATAATTCTTGAATAGTGTACATACATGCATTGTTTTTCTCTTTGCTATGAATACTTTTTAGTGGTAGACAACATTAGAACTCGCCTTATTCATACTTGCTCGACCAAGGGGGTAACAAATGTGGAAGGAGATTTTACAACAAGGATTTGAGGCTATCAACCCTCATCAAATAGCTTGAACTAGCCCATGGATAGCTAATTTGGGATCAAAGGTAAGTGCTAGTAAAACATATACTCATAGACTAGCCATGTTACATGGTAAAATTCTTTTACTTAGCCAACCATCCACTTAGGTGATAAATAACTTACCTATCTTGCATGAAACACACCTAGAAAAGGTTACTAATATCAAGGTCTATTGAGTTAAGGATTCATGGGGAACAAAAACCCCTAGTTTTCTTCATCTATTGATTTAAACTAAGTGAAACTGTTACTTTGTCACTTGCTACTTGCGATAATTACAAACATTAATGTCTACATAACGCCCCGCCCCCCCTATATAAATAATAATAGGACTAAGAATATGTAACACCTCAGGTTCGAAAAGATGGAAAATTCAGTTTTTCAGAAACCTAATGCCAATTCCTACGGTGCCATCCACGGCCCTTGGAACAACCCACGGACCATAGATGGGGTCCGTGGTTGGCCAGTAGTTTTTTTCAAAATGTCAAGTTTTCTGTATTTTTTCGACTGTTCACCAGGACAGTTCGTCGTTCAATGCATGAGCCACAGATAGGTCTCGTAGGTGAGTCCTAGACTAAGAGAGATTTTGAGGTCGAATGTTGAGGTTCACGATTGGGACCCATGGCCCGTCATCTGGACCACAGTCTGTGGGTGGGTCCCGTCTTTTGAGGCCTAGAAATTTAAATCTTTGAACCAAACAACAAAAGGAAAGAACGGTACGTAGGTTGACCCACGGACTGTAGGTCCCCCACCATCGACTAGGTTCGACAGTTATTTCTTAGGGTCTTTTGGGTCTTTTCCTAATTATTTTATCCTAATACTATGTCGTTTTACCCTTCACCAAAACCCCTATATAAACTTTTTAACCTCAAAATTTACTAAATTGAAATCATTCTCTCAAATTCACAAAAGAAGACCGCTCAAATATTTCTCTCTACAAGTTTAAGAAGAAGGGTTCAACCTAGGGTTTCAAGTCAAGTCTCCAATTCCACCATTGAAGTTAAGCAATTGGCATTGAGGTATTATAGTTTTCATCCATGGAGTTCCCAACTTCTCCAATTTTCAAAGTTAGAAATTGCCGATTGAGTTAGGGTTTTTCTTCTATGTTATGGGTTCTGTTAATTATTGATTTAATTGATTGATCTATGTTCTTTTATGAGTGAATTGAGTTAATCTCATGTTTTTATGATAATACCCCATGAACCCATGTAATTCCCATATTTTGCAAGTTATAATGATGTAATGTGGGTTTTGGATTATGAAAGAAGAGTTTATGAAATCAATAATTTTCTCATGAAATTTATGTAAATGTTTTCAGAATGCTTTGAGAGTGAAGTATCAATGATGTTGTTATTGTTGTGTTTGCGAAATATTTTCTCACATAATAAGGGTTTTTAAGGTTGAAAGGTCTTCTCACCTAAAATGAACCAGTGTTAAGGAGCTACTCTATTGTTGAGGCAAGAGGCGATTACCCATGCTCTCTAATGGAAATGGCAAGAGGATATTACCCATGTCATATAATATAAGCACAAGAGGTGATTACCCATGTTCCTTTATGAGCTAAGATGAATATGATTAAGAACTATTTCATGGAAGTTAAGCTTAGTACCGAGTGGACAAGTGACGATTACCCATGTCCCATAAACTATGTGCCAACATAGTATTGTCTAGATAGACATTAGCTAGTGGATGCACATAAGCTAGAAGTTCATGGTCCTTACCTTGACAAGTAGGACAACCTCTTTTCGGTGTGGGAGACACCGGATTCCATGTTGATAGCTCATATGGTATTACATATTGGTTAAAGCTACTTCCCACAAGAAAGCTAAGATGAACTAAGGTTATTTCAAGAAGTATCTTACATATGTTTTTAAGATGATGTTCTCTTGAATTGATCATGTTTTATGACTTATGTTTTCTAAGAATCAAGATTTATGTTTTAGCTTGATCATTGCATGCTCATGAAAATATCCCTTTTTAGCATGATTTATATGTTTTTATGCATGGCTATCATACTTGGTATATATTTTGTACTAACGCATACTCTTGCCTACATTTCCCCAAATGTAGGGTCTCATAGTGAGGGTTCCCAATTTCGTGGCTAGAGTCAGTTGAGGAGATTTTGAGCTTTGGTGAGTCCTCATGCTTCAAAGACCAGACATTTATTGTTTTCAGTCTTTCCTTACTTTAAGTTTTGGAACATGATGTACGGGCTATGCCCAAATTCATTCTTTTGTACTAGATGGCTTTGAGACGATGTTAAGATTTCCGTTTTTTCTCTATAAAAATCTTATATGTTGAAAATGTCTCTTAATCTCTTTATTTTGTGTCTTGTATGATGAAAGCTAAATGGCTTGTATGGGGCCTCTCGGGGTCTTATATGACATGTTACGCATAGGTGATACCTCTGGTCATGACTAACTTGGTAATCAGGGCAAAATGTTTAGAAAGGTACTAGGAAATCTCATAAGCCACGTCAACTAGAGTCTTGTTCATTAGTGTGAAGAGCGCCACATTTATGAATGAGAGGCTACAAGATGTTTAGGAAACTCCACTTCTTTCACTACTCTAAAGTCGTGCGATACAGTTTAACTCTATAAGGTCTCTCCTAATCCCTATCTGATGCTTTGCAGGATATGGCTACTCAAAGAGATTATGCTAGAAGGAATATGAGGGAGAATGTCAAACAAGAAGCTCCTCCTCAAGTTCCTCAGGCTCCGGCCGACCCTTTTGCCGAACAACTGACTAATGCAGAGTTTAGGGCTGCTTTTCAAGTGTTGGCCCAAGCCATGACGGCTCAAGTCAATAGAAAGGTTGTTGTTCCCGTGAACCCAAATGTGGGTACAATGGAATCTAGAGTGAAAGACTTCACTAGAATGAATCCTCTGGAGTTTCATGGTTCTAAGGTCGAGGAATACCATCAAGAGTTCATTTATAGGGTTGACAAGGTGTTGATGATCATGGGAGTGATGTCAGTGGAAAAGGTGGAATTGTCCGCTTATCAACTTAAGGGTGTTGCTCAAGTTTGGTTCAACCAATGAAAGGAAGCGAGACCGAAAGATGTGGGCCCTCTTGTTGGGAAAAGTTCAAAGTTGCTTCCTTTAGTAGGTTCTTTCCTCTTGAGATGAGGGAGGCAAAGGTGCTTGAATTCATTAATCTTTATCAAGGAAGTATGAGTGTGAAGGAATGTGCCTTGAAGTTCACACAATTGTCTAGATATGCTCCCACTATGATTGTCGATTGGAGGGCAAAGATGAGTAAGTTCATTTTTGGGGTTTCCAAAGTGGTGGTTAAGGAATGCAGTACTGACATGCTTATTAATGATATGGACATTTCTCGTCTCATGGTTCATGATCAACGAATTGAAGAACAAAAACTTAAGGAAAAGTCTAGGAAGGCAAAGAGGGGTAAAATCGGTGATGGTAATTTCTCATATTAAAGATCTGATGGGCCTGGTCATTCTATGTTTCGACAAAGGTTTTCTAGTAAAGGTTCCTCCAATGTTCCTTCTAAGTTCAACAAAGAGAGGATGCCTAACCCTAAGCCTCAAGGAGGAAGTGGTAGTGGGTCCTTGTTGCCTACTTGTGCTAAGTGTGGAAGGGAGCACGAGGGCAAGTGTCTAGCGGATTCCAATGCTTGTTTTGGTTGTGGTAAGATAGACCACAAGATAAGAAATTGTCCTTCAGTTGCTAATAATGATGGAGAATATTTCCAAAAGGTTCAACCTAATCCTTCATCTGGTCCTACTGGAAGTTAAAAGCAAAACATATTTATGCACTTCAGACTCATGGTGAACAAGAGGGTTCTCCCGATATGGTTACCGATATGTTTAAAGTCTTTCAACTTGATGTTTATGATTTACTTGACCCCAGTGCTACCTTGTCTTTTGTGATGCCATATATGGCTACGAGGTTTGATATTCTTCTAGATGTGTTGTTAGATCCTTTTTCTGTCTCTACTCCTGTTGATGATTCTATTGTGGCTAAGAGGGTCTATAAAAAAGTGTCCCGTCTCATTGTCCCATAGAGTTACTATTGTTGATCTTGTAGAGCTTGATATTCTAGATTTTGATGTTATCATCAGTATGTATTGGTTGCATGCATGTTATGCTTCTATTGACTATAGAACTCGTGTAGTCAAGTTTTAGTTCCCGAATGAGCCTATCCTAGAGTGGAAAGGGGGAAATTCTATGCCTAGGGGTCAGTTTGTCTCTTGTCTTAAATCTAGAAAAATGATTTCTAAGGGTTGCATATACCATCTAGTTAGGGTGAGGAATGTAGATTCTGAAACCCCTACTTTTGACTCGGTCTCCATGGTTAATGAGTTTCTAAAAGTGTTTCCTGACGATTTACCAGGTATTCCTCCCGAATGGGAAATAGACCTCAGCATTGACCTTCTCCCAGATATGCAACCTATCTCTATTCATCCTTACCGAATGGCTTCGGCAGAACTAAAGAAGATGAAAGAACAATTAAAAGATTTGTTAGATAAGGGTTTTATCTGACCAAGTATCTCTCTATGGGGTGCTCCAGTCTTGTTTGTTAGAAAGAAGGATAGTTCCCTCCGCATGTGTATAGACTATCAACAATTGAACAAGGTTACCATTAAGGATAAGTATCTTTTTCCAAGGATGAATGACTTGTTTGACCAACTTCAAGGGGCCAGTTACTTTTCCAAGATTGTCCTTTGGTCGGGTTATCACCAATTGAGGGTGAAAGAAGATGGCTTTTCGAACTAGGTATGGTCATTATGAGTTTTTGGTAATGTCGTTTGGTTTGACTAATGCTCCGGCAGCATTTATGGATTTGATGAATAGGGTGTTTAGATAATACCTTGACATGTTAGTGATTGTGTTAATTTATGATATATTGATCTATTCGAGAAGTGAGAGTGAACATATTGATCATTTGAGGATTGTATTGCAAGTCCTCAAGGACCAACAACTCTTTGCAAAGTTTTGCAAATGCGAGTTTTGGCTAAGGTCTGTGGCTTTTCTTGGTCATATTGTTTTAAGTAAGGGTGTTGAGGTAGATCCTAAGAAGATGGATGTGGTTAAGAGTTGGCGTAGACCTCTATCCCCTTCGGATGTTAAAAGCTTCTTGGGTTTGAATGGTTACTACATAAGGTTTCTTGAGGAGTTTTCATCGATTGTCTCTCCATTGACAGCATTGACTCAGAAGAAGGCTAATTTCATATGCTCTGAAGCATGTGAAAAGAGTTTTCAGGAATTTAAAGATAGACTTACTTCCGCTTCGGTGTTGACTTTACCGAAAGGGATTGATAGTTTTTTTATTTATTGTGATGCCTCGAGAATAGGGCTAGGATGTGTGCTTATGCAAAATGGGAAAGTCATTGCCTATGCTTCAAGGAAACTTAAGATTCATAAGAAGAATTATCCTACCCATGAACTCGAACTAGCGGCAGTTGTGTTTGCTCTTAAGCTTTGGAGACATTATTTGTACGCTGTTCATGTCGATATCTTTACCGACCATAAGAGTTTGCAATATGTGTTTAATCAGAAGGATCTAAATCTTCACCAAAGAAGGTGGCTTGAGTTATTAAAGGATTATGATATGAGTGTTCTCTATCACCCCAGAAAGGTGAATGTGGTGGAGGATACTCTTAGTCGATTATCTATGGGTAGTGTTGCTCACATCATAAGTGATAAAAACAAGTTGGTTCGAGATGTTCATAGATTGGCCCGATTAGGTGTTCAGTTAGTAGACTCTACCAAGGGTGGTGTTATCGGTCAGAATCGTCTTTTGTGGTGGATGTGAAAGCCAAGCAAGGTCTTGATCCAACTTTGGTTGAATTAAAGGAAGTGGCTTTCTCCCAAGGGAGAGATGGTGTACTTAGATATCAAGGTCATTTGTGTTTTCCTGATGTAGACGACTTGAGAACAGATCTTGTCAGAAGCTCATAGTTCTCAATATTCCATTCACCCAGGAGCCACCAAGATGTACTGTGACTTGTGGGAGATTTGTCAATGGAATGGGATGGAAAAGGATATTGCGGGATTTGTGGCTAAATGTCCTAATTACCAACAAGTGAAGGTTGAGCATCAGAAATTAGGAGGGTTGTCCCAAGACATTAACATTCCTATTTGGAAGTGGGAAGATTTGAATATGGACTTCATCGTTGGGTTGCATCGCACCCAACAACAACATGACTCTATTTGGGTTAGAGTAGATCGAATGACGAAATTGGCTCATTTCATTCCCGTCAAGATTTCTTATTCGACGGAGGACTATGCTAAGTTGTACTTAAGAGAAATGATAAAGTTGCATGGAGTGCCTTTATACATTATCTCCGATCATGGTACCCAATTCAGTTCTCAATTTTGGAAATCTTTTCAAAAGGTTCTTGGTACTCGTGTTAAGCTTAGTACGGCCTTTCATTCGCATATCGATGGGAAAGCGGACCGTACTATCAAAACTTTGGAAGAGATGTGGAGAGAATGTGTGATTGATTTCAAAGGTAATTGGGATGATCACTTGCCTTTGATTGAGTTTGCATATAACAATAGTTATCACTCAATTATTGGCATGGCTCCATTTGAGGCATTATATGGTGGGGGTGTAGATCTCTTATAGGTTTGTTTGAAGTAGGTGAAGTTGCTTTGATAGTGCCCGAACTGGTACATGAGGCTATGGAGAAAGTTTGGCTTATTAAAGAAAGGTTGAAAATGGCTCAAAGTCGGTAAAAGTCGTATGCCGATGTTAGAAGAATAGATCTTGAGTTTAATGAGAATGATTGGGTTTAGTTGAAAATCTCACCCATGAAGGGCGTAATGAGGTTTGGCAAAAAAGGGAATCTTAGTCCCCGTTATGTAGGCCTATATCAAATTTTGAGGCGTATTGGTAAGGTTGCTTATGAACTTGAATTGCCTAATGAATTGGCATCGGTGCATCCAGTTTTCCATGTCTCCATGTTGAAGAAATGTATTGGTGATCCGACAACTATAGTCCCCTCAGAATATTTGAGAGTTAAGGAGAGTCTTTCTTATGAGGAAGTCCCTGTTTAGATTTAAGATCGGCAAGTCAAGAAGTTGAGAAATAAAAAAGTTACTTCCATGAAAGTTCTTTAGAGGAATCAGTTAGTTAAGGGTGCTACTTTGGGAGGCCGAGGACGATATTATATCCTCATCTCTTTCCTTTTACCCATAGTCTAGCTTGAGTAATGAGTTCCTCATGATTTACTCTTTTGGTGTCATATGTTTAGATATTCCCATGATTTCCTCATTTATGCATGTTCATGAAAAGGCTTAAGTTTTGGGAAAATGAGCCAACTTGATTGATTTCTACATGTTTATGAGCATTTGAGTATGAGCTGCATATAGAAATCATGATATGATGTTTTGAACATGCTTTAGCTTGGAGTTGATGTTTCCTCCTCGGATATGTGCATTATGTGATTATTTTCATGTTGGGTTGAAGTTCCTACCTTCCTTATGATGTTTTGAATCTCATTCGAGGAAAAATGATCCAAAGGCGGAGATAATGTAACACCTCAGATTTGAAAAGTCAGAAAATTAATTTTTTTAGAAACCTGGTGCCAGTGCCTACGGTGCCATCCACGGCCCATAGAACAACCCACAGACCGTAGATGGTGTCCGTGGTTGGCCAGTAGTTTTTTTCAAAATGTCAAGTTTTCTGTATTTTTTCGACTGTTCACCAAGACGGTCCGTCATTCAATGCACGAGTCGTAGATAGGTCTCGTAGGTGAGTACTAGACTTAGAGAGATTTTGAGGTCAAAAGTTGAGGACCACTGTTGGGACCTACGGCTCGTTGTCTAGACCACGACCCATGGGTGGGTCCTGTTGTTTGAGGTCCAGAAATTTAAATCTCTGAACCAATCGACGGAGGGACAGGACGGTTCGTAGGTTGACCCACGGATCGTAGATCCCCATCGTCGACTGGGTTCGAAAGTTATTTCTTAGGGGCTTTTAGGTCTTTTCCTAATTATTTTATTCTCATACTATGTCATTTTACACTTCACCGAAACCCTTATATAAACATTTTAACCCCAAAATATACTCAATTTAAATCATTCTCTCAAATTTACAAAAGAAAACCTCTCAAATATTTCTCTCTCTAGAAGTTAAAGAAGAAGGGTTCAACCTAGGGTTTCAAGTCAAGTCTCCAATTCCACCATTGAAGTTAAGCAATTGGCATTGAGGTATGATAGTTTTCATCCATGGAACCCCTTAATCCATGGAGCTCCCAACTTCTCCAATATTCAAAGTTAGAAATACCCAATTGAGTTACTGTTTTTCTTCTATGTTATGGGTTCTATTAATTATTGATTTAATTGATTGATCTATGATCTTTTATGCAAGAATTGAGTTAATCTCAGGTTTTTATGATGATCCCCCATGAAACCATGTAACTCCCATGTTTTGCAAGTTATGATGATGTAATGTGGGTTTTGGATTATGAAAGAAGAGTTTATGAAATCAAGCATGTTCTCATGAAATTTATGTAAAAGTTTTAAGGATGCATTGAGAGTGAAGTATCAATGATGTTGTTATTGTAGTCTTTGTGAAAAGTTTTCTCACATAATAGGAGTTCTTAGAGTTGGAAGGTCTTTTTTCTAAAATGAACCAATGTTAAGGAGCTACTTTAATGTTGAGGCAAGAGGTGATTACCCATGCTCTCTAATTGAAATGACAAGAGGTGATTACCCATGTCATATGATATAAGGACAAGAGGTGATTACCTATGTTCCTTTATGAGCTAAGATGAATATGATTTAGAACTATTCCGTGGAAGTTACGCTTAGTACCGCGTGGACAAGTGGTGATTACCCATGTCCCATAAACTATGTGCCAACCTAGGATTGTCTAGATAGACATTAGCTAGTGGATCCACATAAGCTAGAAGTTCATGGTCCTTACCTTGGCAAGTAGGACAACCCCTTTTCGGTGTGGGAGACACCGGATTCCATGTTGATATATCACATGGTCTTATATGTCGTTTAAAGCTACTTCCCACAAACAAGCTAAGATGAACTAAGGTTACTTCAAGAAGTATCTTACGTATGTTTTTAAGGTGATGTTCTCTTACATTGATCATGTTTTATGACTTATGTTTTCTAAGAATCAAGATTTATGTTTTAGCTTGATCATTGCATGTTTATGAAAATGTCCATTTTTTGCATGATTTATATGTTTTTATGCATGGCTATCATACTTGGTACGTTTTTTGTACTAACGCATACTCTTGCCTACATTTCCCCAAATGTAGGGTCTAACAGTCAGGAAAGGGTTCCCAGTTTCGTGGCTAGAGTCAGTTGAGAAGATTCTGAGATTTCGTGAGTCCTCATTCTTAGAGGACCAGACATTTATTGTTTTTAGTCTTTCCTTACTTTCAGTTTTGGAACATGATGTACGGGCTATGCCAAATTCATTCTTTTGTACTAGATGTTTTGAGACGATGTTTAGATTTTCGTTGTTCTCTATAAAACTCTTATATGTTGAAACTGTCTCTTAATCTGTTTATTCTATGTCTTGTATGATGAAAGCTAAGTGGCTTATATGGGGCCTCTCAGGGTCCTATATGCCATGTTACACCTAGGGGCTACCTTGGGTCGTGACAAAATATAAATAAATGCAACTGAACTAAGTCGTGGGATCAGCCCTAACCTTTGTTAGGTTCTTTATTTGAACAAAAATTGCTTTATACTCTTTTTGGTAGATATAACTTAGTCATATCAAACCTTGGTTGCGTAGTCGGGGAATAAGGCTTTTGGATTAGATTAATTATGTTATCTGACTATCAGTCATTATTTCGTGATTTATGTTTTTCTTTTTTTTTTGTTTATACAGGTTGAGCTCTAGTGCATATCATACACTGGGAGTTAAGGTAGACCCCTAATTCCACATAATCCTAAAATTAAAAGAACTTTAAAATGAATGAACAACAACGGTGGTCTTGAGACAAAAGAAGAAGTATCAAAACAGCTCAGAGTGGTAAAAGAGAATGCCAGCCAAAATGCTTCGATTATTCAACCTATAATGAGAAAAAATGTTGTCTCCGCAACACCCATGCTCTTGCTCCACCCACGTTTCTGACCTAATTCGACATTCATGGCCATTCCGGCCACGATCAGCCTAATCTTGAGGCTGGTCAGTCACAGTTGTTACATTACGATGCTTTTCCACCCTGTAGCAGGCTAAAGATTGGTACACCTAGATTGCCAATTGTGCCTAGTCTGCCTAATGAAAGTATATGCAACAATAAATTACAATTGTAGTATGCAAGTGTATTAAAGAATCTAGAAGATACTACGGTAGTCAACAAGAAGGTTGTACCTATACTAATAAAACAAGTATCGTATACAAATGGAGTTCCTAGAATACAATAGACGGAGGAGGAAGTACATAGGATAAACTATATTGAAAATTTACAATATGTAGTGGTGGGTAAATTTTTCTATGGGTGGCCTGACTTAGAGGAACTACGAACAATAATTCTAAGACAATGATATATTAAAGGAGAGTGCAAGATAGGCCTACTGAGGAATAGGCATGTCCTGATAGGGCTTGAACTATAGGAAGATTTTATCAATGTAATGGCAAAAAACATATATTATCTTCTTGCCAAGGATGGATACTCGTAGACTATGAAACCCCTCATTTATGACCCAAAGTTTAAAGTAGAAGAGGAAACTACATAGACTATGGCTTGAATATCCTTTCCAGATCTCAAGCCAACCTTTTTTTTGAAGGAATCCATATTTTCTTTGGCTACTG
>JAJOOF010004874.1:0-29189 GCA_029582545.1 Solanum lignicaule | reverse complement strand
AAGCTCATCACCAAGCTTCCGTCCAACATGAAACGATTGAAATACATCAGAAAATTCGCACGCTGTGATAAACCTATAAGGTTCATCACGACGTGACCAGTATTGCTCTTGATCCTTTCTTGATGTCACCTTTTATTAACACACAGTAAATTGCATAATTAGAAACAAGAAATGCTCCATGACAAGAAAGGAGATAATTCACAAGGTGTTTACTTCTTGTAAGAAATCAGCAACTCCTTTCCTCTCGGGGCATTTGAAGCCCATGTACTCGAAGAACTCAAGTACATTTTCCCGGGGACCTTGGTACACGATTTTCCCATCTGATAGAAGAATAATATCATCAAACAAGTCATAAGTTTCTGGTGCAGGCTGCAGAAGTGATATTACAGCAGTTCCTTGAAGAATGTGGATTGACTGTCTAATTGAATTGACAATCTGATAGGTTGTTGAACTGTCTAAACCAGTCGATATCTCATCCATAAAAAGTGCTCTTGCTGGTCCAACCATCATTTCCCCTGTATTACAAGTTATCAACAAGTTTAGTAGCTAGCCTTAATTAAGCATGATAACTTTTTTCCCAACTCTTTGTATATGCTTTTGGTTTTTACAACATACAAGGTTTCTGTTTATCCAAACCTGTTGTTAGTCTCTTTCTCTGCCCCCCGGAAATTCCTCGAATCATTTCGTCTCCAACAAGGGTATCAGCACAAATTTCAAGTCCCAATATCTGAAAATAACACAGAGAGTAGTGAATTGTTGCATTGTTATCTAGTTTTCTGGATTGGGTTCTGTAATGTATAGCCATTAATTACCTTGAGAGTATAATCTGTTATAACATTAGCCTCTTGTCCTTCATTCCACGCTGACTGTTAAATAATATCAACTTCTTATCATAACTAATAGAAAGAAAAGACAACATGAAACTCTGAATCTTTCTTTTATTATGTCTTCACCTTCATGAAGATATCAACATCAGGGTCTGGCTTAATATTTGCTTCCTTTTCTCTCCTAGACAACTCTGCCAAAATTTCTGCATATTCATAATAAACTAATTAAAAAAGTACGCGATGTCCAAAGAAGATCGGAAATGCAACATGTTTGTCTCACTGACCGTATTTGGTTCCAACTCCTTGACATCTAGCAGAAAATGCCAGTGTTTCCCTGACTGTCATTTCTCCAATATGAAGATCATTTTGGCTTATATAAGCAGATGTTCTTTGTGGTACAAACTCATCCATCCCATGCCCATTATATGTAACACTCCCAGAAACCTGAAAACAAATAAATTTATCAACTGCCAAATAAAAGTATATGTCTAATCATGTTTCTTACTTTGAGATCTTTATCAAGTTTTCCAGCCAAACCTAACAGCAACGTTGTTTTTCCCGAACTTGGTGGTCCTAAAAGCAGTGCCATTCTGCATAACAAGATTGAAATGAACGGATAAACAGGACTTTCTTGATTGGTCTAAAAATGACCCTTTTGACAGAAGTGTTTTACTCACCTTCCTGGCTTGATGATTCCACTGACCCCATGAAGGATTGGCAATGGTTTCTTTCTACTTGGAAGGATATGAAGATAATTCAAGAAATCCTATACATCGAAAGTCCAAGATGTAATAATATGATATAACAAACAATAATGTACAAGACAAGTCCTAGTATATTATTATTACCTCTAAGATGTTAACTGTAAAGTTGAATATTGTTGGTAAAGCTCTACTACCTACACGAGCTTCTGCGTCTATATTCAAATGCTCGAAACGGACTTCAATTGTAGGAAGATCCAGACCAACTCTGCATCATATTAAAAAGCACATGAAAACTAATGATCAGTTGAACATCTCCAAGATTTCTTTGGTACGACTGAAGTCATTTCTTTCACAAACTTGTAACTAAAAGAGCTTAAAGTTTATACCTATCAATGCGCTGTTTGAGCTTCATCAACAACTTCTCATTATCTTCATCAGCAATCTTGACAAGCCTATCTAAAAGATTCCTCCTTTCCATCAAATCAAGCTTTATTATATCGACTTCTCTAGATTGTCCTTCTTCTTCTAAGAGAATGCCTCTCCTTATACGACGATAAGTTGGAAGTTTTTCAAGAGCAGCCCATCTCAACGCCTCTTCATCATCGTAATCTTCTCTTGAAGAAGACCTTGAAAACACATCCATAGCACTATTTCTCCATGCATTTGAACCACTCAAACGTGCACTACTCACCCTCAAAATATTTTCACCACCCTCCATTTTTTTAACATAACAACTTTATTTTGAACAAGCTTAATCAAACAAGTTAAGAACTTTTCTTGTTAAGGGACTTTGATTCTTGAAATTTTGTGTAAAAGGGGTGTGATTTATGTATACAAGTAAAGAGAATATAATACACTAGAGAGTAGAGACTCAACCTCATGGTTACTAATTTAGTAATTTGATGTAAGAGTTGATGTTGACAAAGTCAATGATAGCTAAATTTTGTTTGACTAAACTATATAATATAGCAATGGTTCAACACTTCAACTTCATGATAGAATTTTTTTGAGTTATTATATTTATAGCCGTCAAAATGAGCTTGGCCCGCTAGGCTGGTCCAACTCAACCCTTGAATTAGATGGGGTTGGACTCAATTTTTTCAGTCCATTTAGGAACGAGGCTTTTTAGCCCAGCCTCATTTGGCCCGCTGGCCTCGTAGGCCTAACCCGCAAGCCTCAGAGGCCAGCCTGCGGACTGTGAATTTTAAAAATATTTATTATATATATTTTAAGTAGTGTTTTACTTGTTAAGATTTTGTCAATAAATAATTTAAAATACCAATATAAAATCAAGACTATATTTTTTACATATCTTTTACATTTTAAGGTCATTAGCCCACTAAATTTTCATATTAGCCCAAGTTCATTACTCCATTATAACTAAGAATCTTTAACCTCTTTTACTTTTGTTTTTATGCCTAATTTTTCACTTCTCCTTTATTGTCTTGTTTATGAAAATAGTGATCATGTAATGTTTTTTGCTCGGATAAAACTTATGAATGTTGTATCTTGGCTATTATGTATTTGTTTTGTAAATATTCACTGAAGTATGTGTAATTCATCAACGTTCGTATTCTTTCTAAGAGGAAAATGTTATCCGTTTTTTGGTTGAAGGGTCAACCCGTCCCAACCCGTGGCCCGCTTAGGGCTGGATTGGACTGTTATTTTATAGTCCCTTCAATTAAAAGGGTCAACCCGTTCCAATCCATTTAACTCTCTAGCCCGTTAGGATTGGATTGGATTGGACCAGCCCATTTTGATAGCTCTAGTTATATATGTTTCATGATTATCCTCTCACTAATTATATTCAACCTCATGGTTACTAATTTAGTAATTTGATGTAAGAGTTGATGTTGACAAAATCAATGATAGCTAAATTTTGTTTGACTAAACTATATAATATAGCAGTGGTTCAACACTTCAACTACATGATAGAATTTTTTTGAGTTATATATGTTTCATGATTATCCTCTCACTAATTATATTCAACCAAAATAAGGTAAAATAAGTAATATTAATTTAAGGAGGAATTTTTTTTCCAGAATTCCGGTTCAAACACGAAAATTGAGTCAATTTTGATAGGGATTTCGAGCTATCAGAAAAATAGGGGTAAAATGGGACCAAAGCGAACCAAGCTAATTCATCAATTTCAGAATTTCGGTTCAAGCGCGAAAATTGGTTTGAATTGTGTTTAATATTTTTGAAAAAAAAAAATAATAGTTAAATGATTTTATGGTTCTAAACGAAATAACAGTGATTTTACTTTTTTAGTAAGCAATTCAAAAATTGCCATGGTGAATGAAAAGTCCATGGATAATAAAAGTTTTTCATCTATAGAAATATGAAGAGTGAGAGCAACTAAAATAACGAGACATATAATGGGCCCGTTTGGTCATAGATTTCCCAAGTAAAACTTGGAAAAAAATTTGGCAAATATTGTTTGTCCATACACTTTCTCATTATTTGGCAAATAACCCAAATTCTCAAATACTAGTTTTTTCTAGTGTTTGGGTCAAATCTCATTATTTGAAAAGTTTTAAAAATTTAAATTTAACACCAAACTTTTATCTTTTACAAAAATACTATATTTATTAACACCAATCAACTCAATTAACTCTCCATCTGCCAACTAACTCAATTTATAAACTTTTCTACCAACTCAATTAACTCTCCATCTGCCAACTAACTCAATTAATAAACTTTTCTATTAATGAAAGTGATGGTATGGTTGTTGATGAAAATGACGAACAATTGACTTAGAGTAACAACATCGCTTCATCTTCTCGATCATCTGATTTGCAAATGCAAGCTCATAGAGAAAAGATTGTTCATAGAATGTGGAAAGATTATATTAAAGAATAGTTTGAACTCTTATGGAAGAGAAGACAGAGGTGCTTCAGTGATTGCAATATTTATTTCCTTCTGTTTTCTTCTTCTTTTTCAAATTCATAATAGTTGTATTTTCATTATCATGATTTGTACTAGTCTCTTTTAACAATGTGAATATTTACTGTAATGATGCTTGTTGATTTGTTATGGAAGTCATGAATCTTGCTACGTGACATTTCTATTTTGCTATGTAATACAAATTTATGGTTAGTTTTGATAGTTTTAAAAACTTATGGGTATAAATCATATTTCTTAAAAAAATGAAATATGTTTCCCAAATATTATGGCCAAACATATGGTGAAATTTCACTCAAATCTTCACCCAAATAATATTTGCCAAAAATATTTGGAAATCTATGGCCAAACACTAGCTTAATATTGCATAGTTACTTATTGAGAACATGGCAAGGACAAATATCATTTGAACATACTTATGAAAATAGGTAGACAACCGAATTTATAAATTCACTATTAATTGATTTTCATGTTTTAGTTTTATGTCTCTCATAATTATTAGACTTTCTATTATATTGCTATTTCAAAGTAATTTTATATTTATTCATGAAAAAATAATAATTTAAATTATACTAATATAGATAATGTTTTTTGATTATTTACTTTTAGAAAGGTAATATGTGTAGTTTGATAGTAATATTTTTTAAAGAAATTGTAATTTTTCAATTGTTTGAAAGTTAAAACTTATGGTTAATTTGTATCTCATGAAATCTTTAACACTATTGCATTGTTTGTATTTGTACAATTATGCTAGATATTTTATTCTCTATTAATCGCTTTGATTTTCTTAAACTTTTAACGTACTTTTTATATTGTTTGCCTTGCTCCGTACTGAGTAAAATGTTCCACCTTTTAAAACACTGAAACCAAACAATATCTAGAATTCATTTGATAAAGAGATGTTAAATATTGAAACAAGCATTTTTGGATATGGTGGTTCTTCCAAAACCAAGTAATTTCTTTAATGCAAATTGTACTTTTAAATGCTCCTTTTTTATGGCAGCCTCTGAGCTACTTCAGCAATATTAACATATTACTACTACCTAGTACTATTTTATTTAACATTCATTTAATAATTGTCCATTATTGAATTGAAAGGATTTAAAAACTTCTCACACCTTAATTGACTGTTATTATTTAAAAATTATTTTGGTGTTGTAAAATTAAAGCAAAATAAGACAAGAAATATAGAAGATAAAAGCAATAGAAATAGGGAGACAAGAGATGAGAGTTTTTCTTATTATTCCAAGTCTTCAAGTGTATACAATATGACCCTTATGCCTCTATTTATAGTGTAACATAGAGGCATACAAAAGGTTAGTCATAAACATGACATTAACATGAATATAATGGGGAGGTTATGGAAGTGAAAGGTTACAAGAATAATGGTTATAAAGGTGGAGGTTATGGAGGTTATGGTTATCTTTATAATGGAGGAAAGTAATGGAGTAACTTCTTGATGTAGTGGACATCCACAATATATTATTTCATAACACTCCCCCTTGGATGTCCATAGATAATATGCCTCGTTAAAACCTTACTAGGAAAAAAACCCTTGGGAAAAAATTCTTAGGAAAAAGAGTACACATATCTTTTAATATGCTTTGAATGTTGCCTCGTTAAAAACCTTACCAGGAAAACCCAATTGGGATAAAACCATGGCTAAGGAAAAGAGTACAACACGTATTTTTCTCCCTCTGATAAAAACTTTACTTGATATCTCGGAGACGATGCATTCCAATCTTATATCACAACTTCTCAAATATTGATGCCGGCAATCCTTAGTGAATAAGTTTACAAGATTATCACTTGAATGAGTCTTTGAACGTCTATCTCACCATTTTATTGAAGATCATGTGTGAAAAATACTTTTGGTGAAATATGTTTTGTCCGACCTCCTTTGATTGTATCTTCCCTTCAACTGAGTTATATATTATTTCCGTATATGGTGGTTAAAATATCCTTTGCCAAAGGAAAATCACATATTTTCTGACTATGATAGATCATGATTCCAACCATACACACTCCCGACTTACTTCACAGATCAATATTATTTCTGTATGATTTGAAGAAGTGGTTACCAATGTTTGATTCTTTGAATGCCAAGATATTGTTGTGCCTCCATATGTAAACAAATAGCTCATTTGCGATCGAGCTTTATGCAAATCAAATAAATATTTTGCATCTACATAATCAAATCATTTCTAACTCAGAGATTGATCATTTCAATTTTATACGTTGCTCGTCTTTTCTTCTCAAAGAAAATCACACATCTTCTATGTGTTGAGTCACTTGCTTTGTTAGTTTCTTGGCATAACTTGAATGCTAATATGACAATTCCCTCACATAACTTTATATATATATATATATATATATCAAATAATCTTCTAGCATTTGCATAGCCAACAATCTGTAAGTGCACCAATTGCACTAATACATAGCATTTTTAATCATTTTCATGAGGTTGAAAAGATTTTTCCTATGTGTTAAGCAATCTCAGAACCATTAGGTACTCAATGGAATTGTTTTAAGACCTTTTAAATCCTCCAAGAATTTTCATATAACCTTCATCGTCTAGTTAGACATGATAATCAGTCATTATACATATTCAAGTATTTTATCTATTGCTAGACTGAAATAAGTCTCATTACATCCACCACTGGAGAACATATCTCTATTTAATAATGTCAGGACTTCTGCTAAAACCTTTTATGACCCAAGGAACAAACAATACTTTATATCTTACGGTTATACTTTCGGACAATGATTCATTTGTACCCCACTGACATATATTTTGATCTATGAACTATAAGTTCAAAAACATCACTTTTCTAAGTGAAACAAAATATACTTGAATAGTGCATTTTATTTGGCCAATCATTTATCTGTCCACATTATATGACATATTTGAATTTAAGATCCTCGTAACCACTTATAGCATTGAGTGTTACTTCATATCAAAGATGCCGTCGACGGTCATTTGACTCGATTCCAATACGACATAACTTATTGAGATCTCTTTATTTTTCATCATTTTCAGGTACCTGAACCTTTGCCAAGGTTTTATGAAGTGTTATGTCATAGTGCTCTTTCGAAGCACTTAACTCATTATCATGACCATTTTGATAATTTGTTCATCTCCTTCCTCAAGGAGTTTTACGTTTGGAATCGATTGGTCTATCACGCTTTTGGCGTACCATAGACTTTGTCCTTCAAGGACTATTTATTGGAGCATTTGCAGTTTAATTAAAATATTAGGTCAGCAAATACATTTGGCAAATTATTTGTAACATTTTGCAAATGAATTATTTCTTGAACTTCAAGTTAACATTTTTTTACGAGGATCTGGATAATTCACCCTCCACATAATTTCAATTGCTAAACATATCTCCCCCTAATGTTAGGGAATCTAACATTCACCCAACCTCATTTAGGGATCCATCTTTTTGCGTGGTGGAGCAATAAAATCATATGTGCCCACATCAAATTTTTAGATGGAAATTATTTGGTTCCTAACCCTTAACCAATTGTGATGGGAGAACCTTGTTGGCTTGATGCATACGCATTAAATAAACTCATCTCATACCAAATTTTATTTGAGAGATTTGTTCTCATAATCATTGGTCTAGCTATAATTGGAGGCATACAATTTCTGCTAAACCAACCAACATTATCAACATAATTTTATAGTTTGAAATTGTGCTCTTAATTTAACAATTCGAGCAAACAACCTTACAAAAACCAATTTGTAAGTTGATACAAATGCACATGTGACCATACCATAGATGCATCTATTAAATCATAATAGTGAACGGTTCACATGGCAGGTGAACGGGCCCATATTCACCTTTCTATATGTTCCAAATAATTTCAGGAGATACAATCTCAACCTTAGTTGATATAGTTATCATTTTATCATGAGAACAAACAACAAAAGAGAATCTTGAAGAATCTTTTATTTCTTCAAACATATAGCCATGTGAATTCTCAACTTCTTTTGCATCACTCTGAATCGGAATGGCCAACCGATTATGCCAACTGATATTTATTCTAGTAAACGTTTAGTTTACTTTTTGCATGTGATTCCTTCATCATGCTCATATTTTTATTCAACAAACAAGAGAAAGGCGGGTAACCTTTTATGTAAATATTCATAACCCGCTTTGATTGTAGTAATCTGAAGATATTTAATCTTTCAATAATTTACAGTCTCAATATAATAATTTTCAATTCCTCCGAAACTTAAAAATTTCTTTTCAGACTTACTACAATCTCAATATTATGAACAATTTCATTTCGGGTAGTAACAAATCAGCTCTTTCGAAACTCTCAATTAATTTTGTGTACTACCATAAATTTCACAACACCATTTTTATGGTGACCATCTCCTTAAAGGAGAAAATTATTATTATTGTCATGGTTAAAATTATTACATGCAAGACTTATTTCTTGACAACCAATGACAAATTTGTGTTGCCACACAACAACATTTATTTTGATAATGGCCACAACCTTTATAGAAAAGATTTATTTCTTTTTGTCCTCCAATAGTTCATAATAAAACATACCACAATATTTGTGTAGTACTCAAAGTATATGACCAAAATGATCATTTATGTCAAAATATTTCATTTCAATCTCTCAAACCTCCCGTAGAGGTGAGATGTCACATTCATCCAACAATACATGAACATGTTCTTTTCCATACGAACACAAGTCACATTTTCTTCAAGAAATGGACTATAACCATTTGTACATTCTCCATAAGTTTTTATTAGAAACTAATTGTCATGCTTTGGCATTATCAAATTTATGTGACTCACCTCAACATCACTTTAAGAGGTCAAATGTACCAATTGTACTACCACTTTGTATTCCTTTATTTTGATGGAGGATTTACAAAACTTTTCAAATTAGGTTGCACCAACAACAATGTGCCCAATAACTTCTCATACCACTTTGATGGATACAAATTACCTTCACATTTGAAGGACCATCTTAAGAAACAATGTGTCCAATAACCTTTTATACCACTTTAATGGACAAAATTATCTTTACATTTGAATAAAACATCTTAAGAACCCATAATGTTCTTCCTTTTAATTACCACAATGATGACCATTAACATTTTACCACACTCATATTCATAGTCAACCACTTGTCATTTTTCAGACATATTATGCATTGCTACTACATTCACATAAGAGAATGGAGCAAATCAATTGGGCGAATTTCATGACTTTTATCAAGAGCATATCAATTTGCTCAGTCATCATTACATCATCATTATTTTATGTTGGGACTTGAACCCAACGTCTTACCCATAAAAAAATATTTTACGTCATTATTTGTTGGGACCCAACCCAACATTTTATTATCATGATGCATCAGGACTATCACCCGATTACCCTCTTGGTGCGATAGGACTTGAATCCTTTGTCTTATCCTCAATCAATGACATAAATGCCAAATATAATAGGACTCACCATTGAGCCTTAAAAAAATATTATCACTTTGTGATTAACATGTACAAATAAATATAGAACAAGATTGTCACTTTGTGATTAACATGCATAATAAAATATAGAACAAAAAAAAATACAATAAAAATATTCTCAACAAAGTATGTACTAATATCTTAAACTTGTCAAAACAGAGAGTTACATATAACATTATATTATATAATGTTTGTGCATAATTATTAAGGTAGTGAATTGCCGTTATAAATCAAAGAATCAATTGCACACTAAAAATAATAATAATTCCAATTACACTAAAATAAAACTGCTCACTACCATCACCCCTTTTTTAATTTTCATGTGGACCCAAAATATTTCACACACAAAACAAAATAAATTAAAAGCTTATGTAATAACCAAAACAGTGAGCATAATCACAAATAAAATATAAAATAAATTTCACATACAAAAGAAAGTATATATAGTCATAAGTGAAAAAAATGCACAGTAACAATAATATTAATCATTCACCTTGTTCACAAGTAAAATATAAAATAGATTTCACAATAATTTACCTTGTTACCAAGAGAAAAATAAACACAATTATTTTACCTTCTTTTGTTTACTTTGCTTCAATCCTGCAATTGGTAGAACATTCGTGCTGATAACGTGTTGAAAAACTAAAGCAAAATAAGACAAGAAATATAGAAGATAAAAGCAATAGAAATAGGGAGACAAGAGATGAGAGTTTTTCTTATTATTCCAAGTCTACAAGTGTATATAATATGAACCCTTATGTCTCTATTTATAGTGTAACATAGAGACATACAAAAGGTTAGTAATAAATATGACATTAACATGAATATAGTGGGGAGGTTATGGAAGTGAAAGGCTACAAGAATAATGATTATAAAGGTGGAGGTTATGAAGGTTATGGTTATCTTTATAATTGAGAAAAGTAATTGAGTAACTTCTTGATATAGTGGACATCTACAATATATTATTTTATAACATTTGGCATCTTCCAGACTAATTTGTTCTGAAAAGTAGGCTAAACAAATTTTCAAATTTGTCTTTTCCTAGCCCTAGGCATATCATTGCACTGAGTAAACGACTGGTAGTACTAAACTACTACTCCCTCCGTTCCACAAAAATACTTCATTTCCTTTTTAATCTGTTTAAAAAAGAATGATTTTTTTTTTGATAACATTTTAATTTTAGTTTTTCACGTGGCATGTTTAAGACCACAAGATTAAAGGACAATTTTATACATTTTACTTAACTTTAATTTAAGACCACAAGATTCAAAAGTCTTCTTTACTTTTTTAAACTTCATGTCAAGTCAAACTAAACTATTCTTTGTGAAACGAAGGGAGTACTAATTTAGCCACCATTCGACTCTTTCTTCACATTTTTTTGAAAAAAAAGGTACTTTAATTTATCCATATATACATGTTTTGTGGCACATTGTCATTTGTCTCCTCTCTTAGTTGGATCGATTGTTAGCTTATGAGTTTAGATTATAATCATTGTTATTTATTGGATCCATAACTATTAACATTGGCTCCATCCATATCTATTTAGGATCAATTTACATTTATCGAATCACTTATACAAAATCTTTAGTACGTCAATCTTTTCTTTTAGGTATCTCAAGACTTTTTTTTGCAATTTTTCAGTAATCAATTCCTAGGTTACTCTAATATATTGAGGTGTTCCATGCCTAGTATAATGTGCACATGTCATCTTCCTTGAGGAACTTTGCAAATGGACCTAGACATCATCTTGATTCTTATATTTTTCATAATATTGACCACCTTTATCTGATCTGATGATTTCACTTTCCTATCTAATTGCATTTCAACCTCTATATGTATACTTTGCGAGCACTTATTGGAGATCTAGTCACCTACTCGGCATACTTTTAAATTTTATTGAGAGTTGCATCAGCTCTCAAAGGTTGGACAACATGTTCTCCTCTCTTCACAGCTTCTCACAAGTTGAGAACCTTCAGATATATCCAAGAAAAATCCAGAAATAAGATGAGTCAAGCAACAAGATTTCATTCGATTCCCCTAAGAAATAAGCTTTGATGCCATGATAGAAAGAAAAAAAGACTTTTTAAGGTACAAGGAAGACCAGTGAAGAAATTGCAGGTGTAAATTGCTATAACAATTTGTAGATGAAGAAGGAGAAGGCTAATAATTTCAGAATTCTATTTACTCTCACGATTTCATTTCAGAGGTTATCCAATATATAAGGTATAAGAATTATAACCATATAATAAGCAAAATACCTCAAAGCAACATATGTACATATGTAGCTCACTAACCATCACCTCATTTTAATCCAAAAGACTTCGTCCACTACAAAAATATCTACAAATCTAGGAGTTTCTAAAGAAATCTTAATTTCATAACAATTGGTAATTTCAAATGTAACTTCTAAATAACCTAAGATTCTCGTATAGTTTTTTACTTCTGCAAGTGTTTTACAAATATAAAAATAACTTAAAAGTTAAAATTGCTCTTCTCAGTATGTTGTCATCATATTGAGAAGAGCAATTTTGTTGTCAGATAGATCTTTCCATTGACCTTTTGTAGGAAAAGATATGTATAGGCTGATCCTTTTCTCACCTCCACTGGAGGTTTCTTGTGTAGATGATTGTAGTTGGAGGTTTGGTCCATGCCCCCCTCCAACTTCGTAGCTTTTTGGGATTAATGGACATGGTAGGGTCAAGCCTAACTCTCCACGCCAATGACTCACAACCATTGGTGAATGATGATGGCCTTTGGTTTTAAAGAAAAAAAGTAGAATTATTGATGAGTTAGGGTTTAAGATCATGTGATATAGGATTGGGATTTATGGATTTCCAAAGTCAATTAGAATGGATTATGCAATAGAATTGTGAAAGTCAGTCAATCCATGAAACAAGATTAAGAATCAGTTTTAGGTAAGAAGCTTCGAGATGAAAGATGATGATTCACAAGGAAACTTCTTTTTGTAATGAACATCGAGATTCATTGGAGTAGTCTAGTAGAACCTTTGTTTAAAGGGTAAAACTCTCATAATATTCTTTAACTGTCTAAGAGGTCTTATGTGGACGAAGAATGTACTAGTAGTCAAAGAAGAATTGTCTCAAGAACAATATGAAGAGACTACCTAAGAACGATGTTTTGTATGCTTTAGGTATGTATCATAACTTTCTATTGGCTGGTAGGTACTTTAATTTGCAGTTCAATACATCCTAGTCATGATTCTTTAGGTAGCAACTAAGGTCCACAGGATCATAAGAAAACACTTATTAAATGTTTGCATAAAGAAAGGTTGATAGTCCAGAGGCAGTTGGTGAAACAAGAAAAGTCAAAACTTGATTTTACATATTATATTAACAGATGTGTAAATATTCTTTTAAGCACGATAAACTTGCAAGTACATTTGCTTCAACGAACTAAGCTAACTGACCCACTAAACTAAATAATTTTCAATCAGTATTCAACATTCCCAAAGAATGTACTCACAGCAAGCACTGGCCATCAAAAACAAGTAGAATAGGATAAATCACACCACAAAGGAAGAAAAAACCTGGGCTTTAAAAGAGTTGCTAGCATGCCCTTGATGTAATGACAACAGTACAGAAGAGGCTCTCCCTCAAAAATTTTAAAAACCAAATGATGGATAATTAATTTCATACTCCAGCCAAAATGAGATATGTTGCTGGCAGCAGTTGTATAGAATGCATGTGAAATGGCACCCAAGGGTGTGGCTTAGTAATCAATGAAATAGGCTGAGGTCTCGAGTTGAAATTCTAGCAGAGGTAAAACCTCAAATTAACTTTGACCATTTCTTAGATTAGTTGACAGAGTTACCCATGAGGAGCATGCAAGCTGGACCCAAATGGAAGGCAAGATATTCTGATTTTATAACCTCTTTTCTTCTTTTTTGAGGTAATGATTCTAACACGGTAACTTTTTTTTATTTTTATAAAGGTAAAGTTGTATTCTTCGACATTAAGGGTACCTCCAAAAAGTTACAAGCTATATCCATAATTACATAGATCCTAGGATATCTACCAACTGTTCTACTTTTTCTATACCATCTTCATTAATCTTTACACTTGTAATACTGTAACTCTTATCTCTGTCTTACCAAAAAAATGTTCGACAATTATTCAACCCATGGAGTTTAATGTGCACAACGTTTTGCAAAATCATATATCCGTTTATTACGTTGTCCGTGGCACATAGATCCCAGTGAAGCACGGCGTGAATCTAGCATCCTACAAGAGTGTCCATAATACATAAACAAAGATAAAACTAAGAAGCCTTTTCATCAATCAATTTATTTTTCCCTTGCTAATCGAATTGTCTGAATTGATTTCCTTCTAAATTGGTTAATGACTAAATATCATTAGATCTATCCTAATCATCAATTAATCCAGTAGGAATCACAAATCAAGCTACCTAATACTTTGTGCAGTCATAGCAGAGCATGTATTAAAAAAATAACTTACAAGACGACAGTCAGGATACCATAATATTTCTTACACCAGACAATATTATGGAAATATGAGGCAATAATAATAGCACCAATCCATCCAGGTATATTAATGTCTTTAACCCCACCCACCATAAACTGCAGAGTAAACACTCACAATAACTTTAGTATGCCTTGGAAGTAAAGGAGCAGAATACACTAGAGAAATGTTTTTGTGTCTTTCATTGATACAATGTGTTGTTTAAATACAAAAGAATTATGTGGTAAAAGATCCCACAATATCAGTAAAACTAATGAATTCTATCTAGTAATTAATGGTAAAGAATTAGAGAATATACAATAATGAAATCAGAATATATGATACTGATATGGAAAATATTTCATCTTCATTTAGCTTCTTTATGCCCTGCAAGTTAGGGGGTGGTGGAACGACCTCTAACTTGGAGACAGCCCATTGAGTTTGTGCTTTGGATAAAGATTTCGTAAGTAGGTCAGCTAGCTGATCAGCTGAGTGAACATGTACTATCCGGAGTTGTTGACGTTGTACTTGGTCCCTGGCAAAATGGAAATCAATGGCAATGTGCTTCATTCTACTGTGGAAAACTGGATTTTGGCACAAGTAGGTGGTGCCAATGTTGTCGCAGTAGATAGTTGGTACATTATCAAGAGAGATACGAAACTCTTTGAGAAGATTGGTAAGTCAATTTGTCTCTGCAACAACATGAGCAACGGCACAATACTCGGCCTCAATTGAAGATCGGGCGATTGTTCTTTGTTTCTTTGATGACCAACTGATTGGTGTTAAGCCAAGATAGATAACATAAGCAGAAGTAGAGGTACGATCATCGTGGTCCCCTGCCCAATCTGCATTGGTATAAATATGAAGGGCAGCATTAGATCCATGGTGAAAAAGAAGCCCATGATGGATAGTTGATTTGAAATACCGAAGGAGGCGCTTCACTGCTTGCCAATGTGTGTGAGATGGCTGATGCATAAATTGGGAGAGCTTATTAATAGCAAAGCTTATGTCCGGTCTAGTAAATGCAAGATACTAGAGCTTGCCAATTGCACTTCGATATTGTTTTGTATCTGTAGGAGGGGAGCCATCGTGGTGGATAATGGTGTAGAAACACCCTGGCAGTCCTACATAGAGAATCACTCCTCATTTCCAACCTTAAGACTGTGAGTTTGAGTCCCCAAGAAAACATTATGTGGGAGCTCCTGGGAAGGGTTAAAATAAATTGAGATGGGAGAAGATAATAGGAAAATTAACCTTTTTTATAATAATAAATTTGTCCCTAATTAATACATTTAAGAACAAAATAATTTTTTTGTATATAAAATATAGTCATTAGTGACGAAATTAGATTTTGTTCAACTACAAAATACATTAACTTTAGAGACAATTGATGTTGTCACTAATTGAAGTAAAATAATTAGCGACGATATAATTTTGTCGGTAGTAATAACCTTTTTAGTGACAAAGCATACTATTAACTACAAAAAATATACTTTTTACGACAAATAAATTTGTCACAATTTTTTAAGCATTTGGGGACGATTTTTCTTTTCGTAGTTAATATAATACTTTTAGCGACGAAGCACTAAATCGTTTTAGTATACTTTTAGCGACACACATTTAGTGACGACTGATTGACGAATTATTTTTCGTCTCACAAGATTTTTAGTGACGAAATTATTTGTCCCTGATAATCGAATTTGTTGTAGTGTATATAGAATATGAGTACTCCTACCACTCCAACCGAACCTCCGCAGCTAAACTCTGCATAAAATTAGCTCAACCTAACAATTCACAATTTAAATAGCACATGACACAATAACAAAACTCCATCAACCACATATTAATGGTACATAGGATATATCAAGTCCATCAATCACAAGTTCCACATAAATGCACTCACAAGTTCACACAAAGGTTATAGATATGCAATGTCAAGTATAGTGATGCATGTCTGACCTAGTGATACACACTCGTTGTCTCTTAGTTAGAAATTCATGGGGGACATATATGTCCATGTATCTGTCGCGACGTATGGCACAACCCTCAAATCAATATATTTGTTGCTAATATCAAAGTCTTCTTAGTAAATACATTGGCGCTTCTAAAAATTTAGAACTATCCTGATTACAAATTAATATATGAACTTGTGTAAGTTTGAGCATACATCAAATTTTCACCAATAGAAGAGTAAGAAATTGACTTCATTTTATTTTCATTCGATATCATTATTTGGGTATTGTATGAGATTAAACATTATTTGCTATTTGAAACCTGATTAATTTAAATTCATGTAGAAAAGTCATGTTTTGAAGGATAAAAAACTCCTTGTCAAAGATAATTTCATATTTTAAATTCAAACATGATCTTCTAATTAAAAATATAACAACATTTAATACCACAATAACATTTAGTTCGTAGTTATTATGGGTCATGATCAAAATACTTGAAATTCTTAAAGCAATTACTCATGTTATCAAAAAAAAATATCTCGTAAAATATCAAGTTCTTTTTTTTTTGTCATGCTAAAAGCAGATAAGATGAAAGTTAATATTAGCGTTTATAATATTCTATTCCATTTCAAAAATTAGAAATTTATAACAATTAGACATGATATCGAAAAAATTATATATAGTATAAGAGGCTAGAAGCACACAGTTTATCGTCAACAAGTGTGCTTCTTGTGTGCTTCCCATCATCTAAAGTTGCTTGGCTTAGTGGTTACAGTTGAATATTTCATGTGCAAGATCCTGGATTGAATCTAGGCAATGTCGTTTTTTTATTTCTATTTTTAATTCAGCCAATTTACTCATTTATAGCTTTTTGGTGGGGCCCAATTCAATCCTCTCCTTTTTTTAATGTGATCTCATTAAATTAAAATGCATGTTTTATCATTTATCTAATTTAATGTTAATTAAAAAGGAATATTTTATATTACGTAAATATATTTATTATTCATATTTTAGTTATTCCATCTTCTATTTTACATAAATATATTTTTAATTTTTAAATGTCATCAAAAAATATTTTATTTTATATAGTTAAATTATTATGATTACTATATAGAAAGTAATCTTTTACTACAAAAAGCATATCAAATAGGTACTACTTAATAAGTAATCCACTTGATTATTTTATTTCTCCATCTTTTTATCTGTAAATCACTTTGTATTTATAATGTTAATGTTAGATCCTTAATATTATTAGTAGAAAAGAGCATATGTCATTGAATTTAAAAAATTAAAAGTACAACAAATAATACTTTTCAAATTTTATTTGTGCTCCATAAATTGGGATAGAGAGAATAACATATTATTTAAAAATTATGTGAATTTTATAAGTCACAATAATTAACTACTTAATGTTTTTTATAAAATATACATTAAAAATTTGAGAAATTCACTAAATTTCATCTGTGTCATATAAATTACGACAAAATAAGTAAGATATATTGGGCCTATGCTGGCACGGACTCACGTATCTAGTGATTTGTAGAACATTCAATGGTGTACTTTTTTTTATTGGTTATCATCAAGGGTGATAATAAATGAAAAATTAAAGTGGATATTAATGTTTATGATATTCTATTTTATTGCAAGAAAATAGAAATTTGTAACAATTAGTCATCTTATTAAAAAAAATGTCTTGTAGAACATTAAGGGCATTTTTATTTTTATTTTTGTCAGGATCAAGTTGTTAATAAAAATAACAAAAAGTGGAAGCCGACATTAACATTGAGAATATTCTATTCCACTTTAAGAACATAAAAATATACTTTAAAAATCAGTATAAATGTCTCTTTTTTTACCATTACTATATATAGTAGTGATTCACCCATTAAAACTATGAAGTTTTCAAAGCTCACTTTTTATATTAACCTATACATTACTATTTGTTTGCTAAACGTTAATCGTTTGCAATGAACTGAAGCCAATGTTCAACAATCAAAGTTAATTACATAGATTAACATAAACTTATTAATTTAATATAGATTCATCACTCAAAATATATCCAAAGAAAGTTACCGATTTTATTTTATTTTATATATATATAAAAGAGCACATATTATTAATCATACAAAAGAGAAAAAGTAACTTAATTCAATAGAACTCATTCATATATTAATTAATTATATAGCGTAGAATATTGACTTTCGTGTTTTAATAAAAAATAAAGTAAGAGTTGAACTTTTAAACATGCAAAAAATAATCACATGTATTTTAAATTTAGCAATATGAAAAGTTCAAACAATGTCAAACGTTTAGCACTTACAGATCAATATATATATGAACAACTTCATAACATTAATTGAAATTAGGTCTTATAGAATCATAAAATCAAATCATTCAATAAGGACTAAGTACTACGTTTTGTGAAGATCAATTCACAAAAAAATAAAAAATCACAAATTCAAAATTATGAAGAGTCGTTTGGTTGGGAACAAGTTATCTCAAAATCAATTATCCTGAGATTAGCTATGTTGGGACAAGTTATCCCATGGGATATGTTAATTCATCACTGCGGTATAAATGGTTGGATAAGTTATTCCAAGCTGACAATCAAACAAAACACCAAAATTTTATTTCTAAACTATTTTTTTATCCCAAAACTATTTATTTTTATTCCTCATACCAAATCATCCCTAAAAGTAAACCTCGAACTCCACTTTATTTATTCTTTATCTGCGTTTTTAGCTCTCTTTTCTCCCCTCTCATTACCTACTTCACCCTCTTCTCTAACTTACTCCTTTTCCTTTTTCTCTCATTCCAACTTTTCCAAGATCTAAAGTTTACGAACTTTCTAACTTTTCTCCACTTATTAGCACTCTGACTTCTTTACATGTTTTATTCTTAATTTAAAATTATTTTTTAATTTTCAAAATATAATATTAAACATTAATTAATAGGCAGTATAATAAAATAATTACTATTTTATATGTCAAATCCAACTTTTCGTTGCAAATAAAAGATAACCTGAGGACATAAAGACTAAAAATTCAAATGAGTCCTACAATTTCAAAAAAGCAACCGTGGACTGAATTTTTTTCGTGTGTCTGACTGTCTGAGTTTGTTGAGGAATTTTAAGGGTGAACGAAAATAATAGTATATTGACTCATTCTTTTTTTCCCCGCTTTTTATATATACCAATAAAATATTAATCCAACTTTATACATTTTGGCGGTCATTCAGTCAGATTTGAAAGTGACTTTTTGGCGTATATGGGTATCTTCTCTTTTTCTCAATAAACTTGTGCTTTAAAATTAATTTAATTGTTACGATAAAATTGGGGGAAATAATTAATTGTAAATTGTTATGATAAAATGGAGGGAAATAATTAATTATATTTTAAATTTTTTTAATTGACTTAAATAACTATTTGTGTTTATCCTAAAATAGTACAATTGAATTTTTATGATGTTAATGAACACATGTTTAATTTAATTCTTTTAAAATATATAGTGAATTAAATACACACATTGCTTTTGCTGACTTTTTAATTTGTGTAATAAAGTTTTTTTTTTTTTTAAAACAAAAAAGACAATGCAGTTTACGATAGAGAGATGCGCGAATGTGAATAAGTAAGAATAAGAAGAAAAAAGACAAGTTATATAAAGATATGAGAACAAAATAGTTAAACTTGTGCTTTACAGAGAGTCGGAGATGTCATTGTCATATTGCACCGGTAATATTTCTCCCAATTTTTGGCATCATCATACTATAAGATGGAGGGTTTTTCACATCATAATATTCATACACGAGTATTGATAAAACAAAATAAATAGTAATGGGTGCTAAGCTTACAGCTATAGAAAATAGGTGCAACGATGATATTGAAATTAGAGTTTGGGTTCCTCCGGCTCGACCTGACAAATTTCAAAGCATAATTAGAATTGAAGCAAATGGTGGATGGAAGGAAGTGAATTCCAAGAATTTCATCCATGCAGACGCTACGGTTCTGATCATGATAATCATCAAGATCTGGGCATGCAGTAGGAACTCAAATGTTATAAGATGATGTGTTGTACTACCATTTTATTTTTTCAACACACGTACGTCCTTCAAGTTAATTATCTTATGTATTTTTGTGGGATTATGTTTATGTTGTAATGTTATCTTTATTCCAACTTAATTAAAATAATGTATGGATCGAAGATTGATATCTCATTTCTAGATCTCCTAATTTTCCACTAGATCTCATTGTTAAAATTCTCATCACTTTTGTCCCTTACATTTTATTACTACGTACTAAAGTAAATTTAATTACCTTTAGATGAAAATCAGCCCTAGTTAGATGAAAATTTACGTAAGAAAATATGAAATTAACACAAGATTTTTGTTACTTAGCTATGAAATTTTGTCTGTCACTGATTTTTCTTTGTTATAACTTGTGGCCACCAGGAGTGTCGCTCATTAGTCAGTACTATTGTATTTCCTTTATAAATTAAAACTTCATAATCGTCCATTCTATATTCAAATACATACTTAAATAATTAAAAAACATGGATCATGTTAAGAAGCTTTGGATAATAAAATGAATTTAGTAGAGGAAAACTGATGTGACATGACATCTTGAGGGGTCGACAGTCGACAAAAGAACACTCTTTTTGCCCTTTTTTGTTTTCCTTTTTTCTAACTTTATTTTCTGCCTCTTTTTTCATTCTTATTACTTTATTTTTTTTTGGATCAAAACTAATTTTCCTCACTCTCTTAATTCAGATGTAACTTACACATTTTGTCCTAGCTTTAGTCCTGAAGTTGCCACATATATTCAGTCAACCGATCATAAAGGTTTAAAATAGAGATCTTGATTAGTAAAATTTTATCTGAATAAAATTTAGAGCGCTCGATATGGACTAGATATGTTTAATCAATCAGGTTAAACATACAATTTAATGGAAAAATGTTATGAATTTTGGAGATTGCTTAAGAACGAAACTTGTAAATTAAAGTCTGAGTAAATTCTTTGATCCATATATGTAGCATTTTAAATTAAAACTAAAATAATATGTTTTTTTTTTAATAGTGAGTTGCCCGATGAGGCCCGCAACCTTTGTAGTGACAGATTTTCATGTACGGACGTTTGAAAATAAAATAAAAAGTCTTGTACGGACTAATTTTCATGTCTTCTTTTAGTGATAATTTTCATATCTTTTTGTAGTGACTATTTTTCATGTCTTCATGTAGTGACTAATTTTCACGTCTTCCTTTCTTTTTTCTTTTTCTTTTTTTCTAACTTTATTTTCTACCACTTTTTTTTAATGGCCCGTCAAAATAATGAGTTAGAAGGTGTTTGGATTGGCCAAATCTACTTTTAAGTCTGTTTTTTTATTTATTTTTGGAAGTGTTTGGCAAATTTAAAAAATGACTTAAAATAAGTTACGAAGTGTTTGACAAGGTCAGAAATTACTTAAAATAAATCAAAAACCAAAAATAGGTCTCGTCTTTTTATTTTTTGACTTAAAAGTCATTTTAATTTGATTTTTTATTTCTGACTTAAAAACTACTTTTTTTTTTTTAAGTCAATTCAAACGGGATAGTCCAATGTGTTAAATTCTAAAATCTGTATGGACAAACTAAAATAGACTAAATCAATCCATTTTGACAGTTATAGATAAACTGTGAATTCTCAAAGCCTAAAAAGTTATAGTCTATATTCTCCGTGTACTTATTTGCTTCTTTAATTTATTGATTGGGGTCACTGTCTAAACCCCACAAGCCACCATCGTGGAGTTTGAAAATAAAATAAAAATAAGAAGTTTTATAGTGACTAATTTTCATGTCTTCTTGTATAGTGACTAATTTTCATGTCTTCTTGTATAGTGACTAATTTTCATGTCTTCTTGTATAGTGACTAATTTCCATGTCTTCTTGTAGTACCTAATTTTCATGTCTTCTTCTAGTGTCTAATTCTCATGTCTTCTTTTAGTGTCTAATTTTTATGTCTTCTTGTAGTTACTAATTTTCATGTCTTTTTGTAGTGACTAATTTTCATGTCTTCTTGTATAGTGACTAATTTTCATGTCTTATTTTTTTCTAACTTTATTTTCTTCCTCTTCTTCTCGTGGCCCGTCAAAATGATGAATTAGTCTAATCTAGTCTGGTAAATTCTAAATCTGTATGAACTAACTCAAATAGGCAGAATCAATCCATTTTGATAGTTATTTATCTAGAATAAATATAGAGGTTTCTCGTACTATTTAGTGGTCGTTTGGTAGGGAGTATAATAAAAGTGTTGAATATAGTGTCTTAGTAATGTTGATACTAAAAATATTTATATTAGTTAGTTGAAATTCTTTTTTATGTAGTGTTTGACTTAGTGTATCAAAAATAACATACATTAAAACCATTTGCATTACTAATATCATAAATTTCTATCTATTAGCCATACACAATAAAGTTTATATATAAATTTAAAAATATTAAATAAAATATTAATAATACATAAATATAATACAAACATTATTTTTACTAATATAATTTATGAAAGGACCTCTTGAAAAGAAGAAGAAGATTATTGTGGATTCTCAAAAGCCACAAATCCATGTACTTCTTTGCTTCTTTAATTTACTGATTGGGGTCCATGTATAAACCCCACAAGCCAACCATATGGTGGACGTCTGAAAATAAAAATTATGGAGTCAAAAAAGAAAAGAGAACAAGGAAAGGTAGGTAGAAAACAGCGCGTTTTCCTTGTAAGACAAGTATTAATAGCATTAAAAATATCTTTCTATTTTATCAATTGAATTTAAATAGATTTGGACTAATTTTATGTGGAACAAATACTGTAAGAAGCATATTCCAGCTCTGGTTCAATGAAAAGGTGGATCTCAATCAGGGGCGGCTCAACATCATTTGTGGCCTAAAGAGAAATTTTTATTAGAGGCCTAAAATCTATATAAATTTTATCTATATCTATTTATTTTTCTAAATTTCTAGATATAAATTACTACTTAATATCTTTTATATAAATGATTTTTCAAACACTTTTTTTTTAATTATTAGTTTTAAGTAAGATTTTATCAATTCAACATTGAAAAACATCCTTTTGTTGAGACAATTATTATAAGAATTATTAACACAATTTTATAAGTAATAAGTTGATATACTTTAAAGATAAGAGTTAGAATCATAGCATTTGATTCAAAAAGTTGATAACTTGGTATACCTACTTTAATATGAAAATTAACAAAAAAAATTTTAAAAAAAATTTGTAATGCACTTTGTTCAACACTTTTCGACTATTGATTCATATTTTTGAGAGTGTATTACTCTAACTATCAAAGATTTGAAGAAATAGAGTGCAAAAAGAGTTACAAAGGATAAATAATGTGAGTGTTAACGAAGAAAATGTAATAATCCAAAACAATGTTTCCTTAATTTCTTCTATTTGAATGGGGTTAAGATACATAATTTTTTATTTATAAAAATTTGAGGCCCCCAAAAAATTGGGGGCCTAAGGCCAATGCCTAAAATTTTATAGGCAAGAGCCGGCCCTGATCTCAATTGTGGAAGAATATGTTACAAAATAGGGACGACATTGAAAAATTTATATGGTGGGAATCTGAGGGTGGAACTTCTACTGTTTGGTATGATAATTGGACCCAGCTAGGTCCTCTTTACACATATCAAACTGAAGTACAAACGTGTCACTCTTTGATGGACATTGAGTTTTTCATGAAGGAAGTAGGGTGGGATTATGATAGTATGTATGATCATCTGCCTTATCATGTTGTGGAACATATTAGGCAGCATATGGATCATATTAGACAGACTGATATGGGAGACAAACCGTGGTGGATCAAGACAAGCACCGGAAAGTTCTCAGTTAAGAGTGCATGGGAGATTTTGAGGAAAAAAGAGGAAGTCAATGAAAATTGCAAGATGATATGGGTGCAAGATCTTCCTTTTAAGATATCTTTCTTTAGTTGGAGGGTTTGGACTAATAGAGTTCCAGTAGCTGCTATTATAGGTAATTGGAATCCTAATCAGTCTCAACTTTGCTTATGTTGTACTGTTCCGGCAAGAGAAACTATGGAACACTTATTTTTGAAAGGTGAAATTGCCAACAAAGTGTGGCAATATTTCTCATCTGCAGCTGGAATATTAGGGCCTTGGATTCAGTTGAAGCAATCTATTAAAAAATGGTGGGATGTTCAAGGAAATACTAGGCAAAAGGTGATTTTTCAAGCTATTCCTAATCTAATCTTATGGTTCTTATGGAAAAGGAGAAATACTGTGATTCATGGTGGTAATTACACCACAAGTAAAGTGATTTGGGACATCAATAGTACTGTTCAGAAATTTATGAAGTTAAAGTTTCAATATACTGATGTCCCCTCCACTTGGCCTCAGATGGTTGCTCTATTGGATGTTTTCAGACCTAGGTTTGTCTCTAAATGGGTTAAATGGCATCCTCCACCATCTGGGTGGTTGAAATGCAATACAGATGGGGCTTCTAGAGGTAATCCTGGGCCTAGTGCTGCTGCCTTTTGTATCAGAAATCATGAAGGAGAGCTGGTGATTGCTAAGGGGGTGAGGATCCCTAATTCTACTAATCTAGTTGCTGAAGCTATTGCTATTAGAGAAGGTCTTCAATATTGTTTGGAAAACAACTTTCCAAACATTATAATTGAAACTGACTCGTTGGCTTTGGTACATATGCCGAAGGGAGAGTGGGAAATACCTTGAAATGTGACAATGGAGGTCAATTCCATCAATAGATTGAGGAATACCATGTCAGTAAGAGTACAACACTCCTTAAGGGAGGGAAATACTCTTGCTGATTTTTTTGCTAACTTGATTTTTCTTTTTGCAGGTACATATGAATTTAGATCTCTCCAAGAGGTTCCAGATACAGCCAAGAGAATTATCATCTTAGATAAACAAAGCACACCACAGTTGAGGATAAGGCAGTCAAACACTACAAGAGTGTAAATGATTTGATTTGAATACACTTTACATATGATACTGATAAAACTATATTAGATGATAAAGGCTACTACACATTATATGATGTCTGAATGAATTTAAGTTGGTTGATATACTATGCACCTGGTGAGAGTTTAGAGTGTTTCATATGGTATAAAATCAGGACTCATAGATTGTAGCAGTCAATTAACATCTATAGTAGGTTTATTATTTCATAATACACATAGCAGAATAACTTCGAAATTGGTTATTTCGAACGATCAGTCCGAAAGAGAGAGAAAAATTGGTTAGGCTCAATTGTGTACCTGACAAGTTGCTCAAGTCCAGAATACTTTGCACAACCTGTACAATAGTGCAAATCCCAGAAATCCATACACAACCTCGAAAAAACATATCAGAAATTAGTAATTCTTTTATGATTTAAGTTCGGTGGTGGTATTAATCCTATTTTTGGGTTCAACCCATTGAAGGTTAGATCAAAGATGAACTAATTTCAACTAACCTGAGGTTAAATGGATGGATTAGCAACAATACTCTTTCCACAGAATCTACACGAGCTTGGATCCACATGAAATCTACGAGGAGAAAACTGAGCAAAAAGATTGAAATCATTTGACATGGATAGATTGAGATGAATCTGAATAGAAGTGAGTAGGTAAAATACCAAAGGTTTTCAAGGGTATACAATTACGCTGAACGGAAGTCGAGTTTCAGCTCCGATTTGATGATGTATCGAGGAAGAGGCGCTGCACCTGCAAGTACTCTTCAACTTCCACTTTCCTAATTTTGTTTTTTCTATAAGTGACTTGAATTCTATTTTGTTAGCCTAGCAATTCTGTCATGTTGAACGATCCCAACATTTATTTCTACCATACACAAACAATCAAGATATTTTTTCTTGCCATTAATTTTATAATATAAAAAATATATAAATTAATGTGTATAAAGTAAAATACTAATTGATTAAATGAATCTAGATTTATTCTAAACACAAATCACACAGTTAAAGAAAAAAGATTCAAAAAATCAAAATTACATTGTATATTGGATAAAATTATATATACAATTATTACCTATTTAATAACATATTTCAAATAAATAATTCACATATATATATATATATATTAAACTTTATATTTATTTAAATAGTAATATTAAGAATTAAGAAACTTGAGAATTATTTAAGAATTAATAATTTAAAATAAATGTATTTGTTTGATGAAATAATAATGGTGTGTATAAGTGACTTGCTGTCAAAATAAAACAAAAAATGTGGTTCTTATAAAGGGGTTTGAACCCAGAACAACTTAACTCAAATGAGCATCTTTTACAACTATGCTAAGGTGTTTATCATAAATGACGTACGTAGGATTTCTCGTCAGCGGTGTCACCTTTTAAAATGAGAAACAATATATATATATATAACTCTTTTTTAATGAGTTCTCTATTTTGAATAACATCATTAAAAATAATTACTATTGATGTGAGAAATGTTGACACCCAATTTTGGCTCTCCACATTTAACTAAATAATAATAATAATAATAATAAAATATATATGTTATGATTTTTTTTTAGGAATACAAAAAGATTTTTTTTTAACTATTTATTTGACTTGATAGATTTATTTTCTTAAATGTTATTTCTTATAAAAAATTAAATATATTATATTACTACTTACTTTCTCATTTTTTTTAAATAAATGTTGTTCTTCTTAAGAATTGAATCTATTTTGGTTCAAATATAATTCCTTTTGTCGCAATAGATATTTTTCGTACATTTATTAAAATTAGAAAGCTTAGTTAATTGATGATTTACTAATTTATATTAATTTAATTTTAAGAGTGATTAATTTTATCAAATAAACTAATCTTGCAAAATAATTATCACTTATGGCTATTTAATAAAGAAAGTAGTTATAATTTAAATGAATTCAATTTGAGCAAATTTGGCAATCCAAGTCTTATTAAACCGGCCAATCCGTGTATGCCACGTAGGCAAGCACATGGATTGTGCTTCTTTAGATTCGATCTCAGCCTTACAATCTAATCTAGTGGCCTTAATTAATTCATCCTTTTACTATATATATATATATATATATATATATAATTATTATTTATATATATATAATTATTATTTATTTTTAAATCTTTATTTTTACCAACCGTCCGATCAAATGATCGGACGGCCCAAATTAAATCCCAAGTTTTTCATCTTTTCCCAAAATAAGTACAATCCCATCGCCTGTCAAGCTTCTTCCCTTTCCCAGAAATGTTTTCCTTCTTCCCCATACGTTTCTCTTCCCAACAAACTTTTTTCCTCTCCTCTCCCATCGATCTCTCTCCTCTGCCATCGTTTCCGCCTACAAACCACCGGAAAATGGCAATTTCCGGTGGTCATCAATATATCTCCCCACGCCATCCATCAATCATATCCTTCTCATGTCAACTTTACGTCTCTTCCATCGTCTTTTCTGAACCATGGTAGACCTCAAAAGCCCCTCCACCGCCATTACTCCGCCTGAAAAGTGAAGGACACGAAGAACCATTAGATTTTTGATTCATCTCACCCTTAATCTTATGGGTATGAGAGTGGAAGCCTCTCCAAAATTACCTATAAAAGACCCCTTGGGTTCTCAATAGAAAAAAGAAAAACATCGAGAGATCCGGAGAAAAAATCTCGGAACAACCATTGGGAAATCATCAAAAAACGTCCAAAGACAATCCGAAAATCTTTTGTTCTCTGTTTTCGTTTCTTCTTCGAGTTGGGGTTCGAGTTCGCAGTTGAAATTTTGACGTCAAAGCCTAGTTTGCTGCTCTACACAAGGTCAGTAACCATCTCGTTTTTTTTTATTTTTATATATCCTCTGAGTTTACAATGTAGTTGAGAAAGTGTTTCTCATATGTTTTTGATTGATGGCTCCCTACACTCCTGTTAATTTCACTAATGTATATATGTGTATGAAGAGTTAATATGGATAGTGATTTTACCTGAAGAATATTCTTAATCTTAAAAAATGCATTAGTAGATTCAATAAGTTATCTGAGTTGTTTGCTGGCAATTTGATATACTTTGTGTAGTTGTGTTGTTCACATTTTTCCAAGTAGAATAAATGTTATCTTCCTTGCGTCTAAATTCTTGAATCTCGATTAAGTTATGGAATTTTCTGTTTCCCTTTGTAATGAAAAACTATGGAACATCTAATACTTTGGTATGAATCATAGAACAAGTCGCTTATTTTCAGTTAAGGCATGCCTAAAATTAATATGATGAAGTGGGTTGTGAAATATTCCATGTCTTGTTTTTAATTGTAGCTGCTCTTATTTGTTCCATTCAAGTCACTGCATATGCTTAGTTCTTTAACATTTTTATTGAGCATATGAACATTAGTTAGGTGTTATATATTGTGATTATGATCGTAATGCACTAATGTCTTGGTTTTCTTGGTCTTCATTGTTTTACTAGGATTAGTTCAGTTTGATTGCTCTGCTCGTTTTAGTATGGTTTTCCTTGTTATTAATCTATAAGATATGCGATAGTAATCAACATTCGATATCCTGTTGTCCACCCCTTCGTACTTATTTCGATGTTTGAATCAGCTTGCTAGTTGTTCGTGTCTCGGGATCTCATAATATTATGAATCAGTAAGGAATAGTTGCTATTTTTATCATCGGGGCCTTCATATGTTAATAAGTATTTAAACTTTAAAACGATCGTAGTGTGTATCTTTATGTTCTTTAATCGAGGATATTCCTATGAGAGTTCGAAATATCAAGATATGTCAACAACAATAAGTTGTTGCACCTGATCAGTTGGTACATAGCTGCTGCTGCACCTTGTGAATTAGATAGA